>CAIGRT010222620.1:0-15922 GCA_903798405.1 Fraxinus platypoda | reverse complement strand
CGTTTTGGGCGAGCTCGGGCACGAGTCGAGCTCGCCCAAAAACCAACGAGCCGAGCTTGGTCACGAGCTTGGCTCGTGCTCGCTCGTGTGGGCATGGGCCGAGCCGGCCATTGCCACCACTAGAGTGGTCAAATTCAAACAAAAATATAAGCCGAGTGATTAAACTAAAATAAATTAAAGTTGGATGACCAACATGAACTTGGCATGTAAGTTGAGTTACCTCTTCTGAAATATTTCTGACGACCGGGACCAAGGGCGTGTTTGGCTAGACTGAAAAAGGAAAGGACGAAAAGGGAAGTAAAGATGGAATGTAAAAAAAAAAATAAAAAAAATAGTTCTTTATTTAGAAAGAATATTTCTCAGATGAGAAAAGTGGAAAGTAAATCTTAGGCCCTATTTGATGTGCATTTATTTCCATGGAACTTGGAAAACCATTTTCATCTTCTTGGTTTTGTATTGTTTGATGGGCAAAATTTTCCAAGAAAATTGTTTTCTTCTTGGCTACCCACGCGCCCATTTGCCTTGTAATTGGTGAAATCGTTTTTCCACCTTTTTGGTGGGAAATGATTTTCCAGGTGGCTGCTTCATTTTTTTTGGCAATGAAAACAAATGTCATAACCAATAGTAAAAAAAAAAAATTCACTTTAATGGACAATTTTCATGTAAAACAAAGTCAAATGAACACTAAACTTTGATTAAAAAAATGATTTTTTAGGAAACAATTTTTTTTTCGTGAAATTTTTTTCATTTTTTTTTTTGGTAATGGAAACAAATGTCATGACCAATTGTAAAAAAAAAAATTCACTTTAATGGACAATTTTCATGTAAAACAAAGTCAAATGAACACTAAACTTTGATTAAAAAAATGATTTTTTAGGAAACAATTTTTTTTTCGTTTTTTTTATTTTTACTTTTTGGTAATGGAAACAAATTTTATAATCAATTGTGGAAAAAATTATCACTTTAATGGACAATTTTCATATAAAACAAAGTCAAACGAACACACAATTTTACAATTTTCCGGGTGGAAAATTATATCAATCAAACACACTTAATTAACAATTCCCTGCAAAACAATTTCTAGACAATTACTTTCCCTGAAATTCATTTTCTTTCCACCCATTTTTCACAATTGCAATCAAACGGACCCTTATATTATTAGCAAAATTATATTCCATTCTAATGGAAATAATGGAAAGTAATTTTTTTATTTTTTAATCAACTGTGTTCTATACATGTTTGGTCGTGCCTCAATTCAAGAAAGGAAAATTCTAGATAATTTTTTTATACTTATGACATTTATACTATACTAATTACTAAGTCCCTCTTTATTTTGCTAGAAATTAAATTTTAGTAAATTTCGATAACAGCTGATTAAATTGGTGGTTGAAAAGGTAATAAATTGCTAAATTCACGTCTCCTTTAAGAATCCCATTTTATTAGAACTCCTATGTTGACCACTTGCTCTGGATACGAAATACGAAAGAAATATGGTAAAATTGGCATCTCTTTAGAGATTAAAATTGAACAACTGACATTATAAAATATGGTAAACATATTGTTACCACTATTTTTCTTATACACCACACTACATGCAGAAACCACTTAATTTTTTTTTTTATCACACTCGAATCCTTTTACAAATACAGTCCTATTTTCATTAAAAATAAAATAAACTATCACAATAATCTTTTTTTATCAATCACACCTACATTTTCTCTCACTATTATATTTTGTAACTCGACCAATTGAATCTATTAACTCCCAATGATTAGCTCTTGTACCCTGACCTGCTGAGACACATCTCGTGATTTACTTCCTCCACAATGCTCTAGGGGGCGGGGCTGTGGGGGAATCCTCAAGGTTGTGGTTCAACTTTTTTTATTAACTACCAATGTAAGAGAGAGAGAGAGAAAGAGAGAGAGAGAGAGCCTTTTGTTTTGTTTTTTTCTTTTTGCAATTTTGCTGAAATATGGAAACAAACAACGAAAAACACCATCCCAACTAGCAGACCGATCCATCTGTCCAATATGATGTTATGTTAGAGCATCTTTCGTGAAATCTAGGTGACAAATAGATAGAAAGGTTTTTGATTTACGTTGCATTGGTTTCTATTGAATACATATTCAAGTTCCAATTTCATCTTTATTAAGTTCAATTTATAATTCAAAATGATTGTTTACATGTATTTTATAAAATCTAAAATTAAATAATAAAATCGAAAGGAAGAGGGAGAAAGTTTAGTTGTGTAAAAACCAAGAAGTATGAGAGAGAGAGAGAGAGAGAGATTAATTGTATAGTTTTAATAATTTATTTGGGGCTCGTTTGTACTTTTATTTTTTTTATTAATTTTTTAATAAATTTAATTGAAACTCGTTTGCACTTTATAAAAAAATTTGGAACTATGGTTGTAATTAATTGTTTAATTTTTTTATTTAAATATGAGGGCATATTCATCATTTCACGGTCCTTTATTGAAAAATTGGATGAAAATAGATAGAAATGATAGTTTGAGAAATTAAATGTGTAATCAAGTGTGAAAATGTCAAAAAAAAGAAAAAAGAAAGATAGTGACATTTTTCGCAATAATAGTGAAAGGTATTGACATTATGTACTAGAATTAAGGTAAATGAACATAATGCTTGACATAAGGGTTGACTGACCTCTCACATTGCATGTGGGTCCCTACTAGAATTAAATGATACTGACCTCCTCATGTGTGTGTGGGGTGTCATCCTCTATATCAAGCATTATGTTCGTGTAGCAAAACTCTATGTACTAATGACCCTTTCATAATTTATTTAGAACTCATTTGCACTTTTTTAAAATTTGAATTACTCTTTTAATAATTTATTTATGACTTATTTGTGTTTTTTTTTTAAATTTGGGATAATAGTTGCAATTAGTTCTTTATTTTTATTTTTGTTTTATTTAAAGATATATTCGTCATTTTATAATTTGTTATTGAGAAAATGCATGAAAATGACTTTTTGCGCAATAAAAGGTGAAAATGCCAAAAATGAAAGGTAACGACGTTTTCCACAATAATAATGAAAAGTAGGGACGTTATGTACTTCATGACATTCCATTTCTCAATTTAAACAAGAGAAAACTACCAAAATTACACCATTCATGCCATTAAATTAAAACTTCCAAAAGACAGGAAGAAACATTTGTGTTCATTTATTAGTTAACTTTATATGAAAATACAAAAGCTTGCAACAACATAAAAGACAAATACCATGTGGTAACATTACATTGGATATTACAATTCTTCTAGCTTTTCTAGTATTTGAAGCAAAAACAAAAGAAAGTAGTTACAATCTAGGAATTAAAATAATTATATTCTACCTCATAAAGGTGCCGGCCCAAGAGCATATTCTAAAAGTAACAAATTAGGTTTATAAGTAGTTGATGAGCATGAGTAACTTACAAGGCTATCAACATTAGCTAGCTGTGGCATTGTTAGTTGCTTTAGATCTTACTAGGCAATAACGACTAGTTACGAACATGTTACAAATATTGAATAATGACTCGAGGGGCTAGAGATACCAGGGACGGATCCAGGACTGGACTACAGGCCGGGCTAGGCTAATACGTAAAAAAAAAAAAAAAAGTCACACATGAATTTTTTTTTTACATAATTTTTTTTTTTTTTGGGGCAGCCCCCTTCCCCTAGATCCGTCACTGAGAGATACGATAATTTTTTATTTTTTTAGCTTATGCTCTTGTTTGGCCTTTATTTATATTTTTCTCAAACTCTTTTTTAACCACACATTTCATATGGCACACACCTTTATCAAATTTTTAATTATATATTTTATCAAATTTTTATCAAAATTTACTAAAAATATGATTTTTAGATAAATCAAATGGGGACTACATTTAAGTATGTCCTCTCGCATGCATGTTATATTCATTCCTAGCATCACGTTGCTTGTATTGTTATTTCACAATCGCTACTAGTAGAATCACTTTTGCTTTCTTTTCATGTTACTATGATTTTCCGGTCACCCAAATTGTCTCTTGTCTTTTCATGAACTTCATGACAATTCAAACCAATGAATTTGGCTGCCGATAATATCTCTAAAGTTAAAATAGATAAGTTTGTTTGGCAAAATTTAGGTGAAAAGAAAAAGAAAACTAAAAATTCTGT
Source organism: Fraxinus platypoda (assembly GCA_903798405.1). Lineage (NCBI taxonomy): Eukaryota > Viridiplantae > Streptophyta > Magnoliopsida > Lamiales > Oleaceae > Fraxinus > Fraxinus platypoda. Next base: position 11,766 of record CAIGRT010222620.1, on the reverse strand, counting down.
CTGTCAAGGAAAAATATACATATAAAGTATGGCGTGCCCACCATTATCAATAATTGCACGTTTTAATTCTACTTTGCTTTGACTGCAACGTTTGTTACCTAAAATGAACCAAAGTAAAATGTTATATGAATATTACACAATATTTTGAATTTATAATTGACTCGCAGGTCCAAAATTATGCCCAGAAAATACCAGAATCGTGAGAACGAAAAAAAAAAAAAAACAAATACGAATAAAGAAAAGTAATAAATTGTAACCAGAAAATGGGCAGTCGACGAAGCCATTAATAATTACACAAGCTGGGCTCTTAAATCTGGTTGGTCTGTCTCTTTTGTATTTTGTCTAAATTTGAAGAAAAGTCAACTAAGTAACATCCATCATTGCACATATAAAAAAATATTCATTTCAAGAGAAGAATTAAAATATTATTTGTTGTATTATACTTAGTTATTAAGTATTGTGTACTACATATAGTGGCAGAGTCGAACTATATTGGGAGAGAGATAAATTGTAAATATGTGAGTTGACACTTGAGAGATGATCAGAACGGAGGCAGTTTGGTGACTGAAAATTTGTGACACGCATCGACGTCAACGCCTACGAGTCGAGCAGTGAGAACATTCAATTTTAATTGAATTGACGAAATCTATGTATCAGAGAGGAATAAGAAATTAATTAGTGATATTATGATGCGAATTAATTATCAGAGAAAATCTAAACCAATTAGAAAAGCGAGGGATAAGATACAAAAATGCTCATGATGGATTAAACATGCATAATTTTCAGCTCGGGTGTTGGATTTTCGTCCATGAGTACAATCTAGAAGCATTTTCCGATTTTGTTCAGATGATGTCGTCTAACTTTAAGGGCCAAATTTCGTTGTTTAGGTTTCTGTTTTAGCGTTTTTCAATTTTTAGTTAGTCTTAGGGTATTTTCGTTATTTTACAGTATTTTAGTTTTATTTAAATTAGTTTTATAGTTTTCAAGTTTATTTAGATTTGTTTCTAGAATCATAGTTTTATTTTGATTAGGAATTATTTTATGTTTGCCTATATAAGGTATATTCATTGTACAACCAAGACATTATTTGAGAGATTATTACACAGTGAAATTATTCGCTTTCATATCTTGTTCTTAGTTGAACTATCCCAAACTTATCAAAGACTTCCAATCTTTATGACGTTCAACACTTTCAACCTTGGTTCTTGATTCAAGAAATCGTTGGATTAAATTTATAAATTTGATTTTAGCTTTCTTGGGGTTCTGTCAAATTTTGTGTAGGTTCCAAGGTATATCCTGCAATATGGTTCACATCATATTAGATCTAGACCTTTAGGTTAAAGTTGTGCACACCGATCAAAAGACGAAAGAAAAAAATTATATCAATTTTAAAGAAACGTAAATAAAAATATTTTCTTAAAAAATAAGAAACTCTAAAATTCTATGAGCAAGTGACCTCACATGACACCATGGAGCCCCTAAATACTTACCATTATGGCTCTTTCGATAAAGAAAATTGTAGAATATTAGTCAATATCAATAAGAAAAAGGACAAGTCGATGGAAATTTAGAAATGTCTACCATTCATAATTTAATGAAAATGTCCGAATGACATTTGAAATGTATACTTTACCTTTTTACTTAAATGTCCATATTATGGGGTGACCCAACTATCATTCAAAGTGGAGGTAGGGACACTATTATATGACCAAGATTTAAGGTACAATGGCGATAGGTACACGTAGTTCAAGACCCATAAATTATTGAACTTCTATGAGAAGTGTGTCAATAGGCTTTAAAAACTTAGTATGTAAACCACAAAGAATATCCATCATCTACACCTGAGAAAATGCACTATCTCACCCAATTACCGTCTTCTTCGTCTTGCACTTTGCGCATCAAGATAGTGTAACACCGTCAGTAAAAATTGGAGCATAAATTCACTAATAGATAATACGATTTTATCAAAACATTGCATTTCTCTTGAGGAGCGATTGTTGGAAAAAGATTGAGATTTTATACATGTACATTTTGAAGACGTTTCTCATTTCCAGAACAAACGTAGCAATTTGTACTTTATTTATTGATAAAATTACAGCATCATGGGTTTAGAGCACTGTATTTTAGAGCCTGTTTGGTACAGATTCTCATTTTCTACAGTAAATCAATTCTCATTTTCAACAACACATTCTTCAATAAAATAATATTTTCCATCACATCAATAATCTTATCTTCTTTTTCAACCACACATTTCCCATCATATCACTATTCAAAATCAATTCTTCCCCCAAAAAATCCCTACTCAACAACACATTTCCCATCATATCACTATTCAAAAATCAATTCTTCCCCCAAAAATCCCTACCAAACACACTCTTAATATTTTTGCTTATTTTGTTTTTTTAAATCTCATCTCCAAATATGTAGAAAGTATAAAGTCCTTGGAGTGGCTACCCGGCAAAATCGTGGAAAATATTATTGTAATGTCCTCTTCGTTGAGTGAAAACTTTCTTCATTTCTTGAAATGGAGGTGGTTTCGAAAGAAATTACAAATTCAAGTCAACAATGCTACAGTGCTGGTTACTCGAAAAATTCACCGGCGTCTTTTTCACAAGATATGGAGTAGTTCGAAACTAACATTATANGTGCTGGTTACTCGAAAAATTCACCGGCGTCTTTTTCACAAGATATGGAGTAGTTCGAAACTAACATTATATTTAGATACAATCGAAGTTTCGATTATTTGAAAAGCTTTATAATCCCACAAAATCGATGCAAACATCAATGTTAGAAATGTTCAACGATCATTGTGGAAGCTGCTATAGTTTATGGTTTGATAAGAGGTAACTTAGGTAGAGTTCATTGTGATTGGGTTACTCGTGATCATTCAAGCAGATTTGATGACTCGGCTGGAACTGGTAGCGAACTGGATAATTCAAGCATGTTTAATGCGCAAGGTAGTTCTGCAGATAAACATGGCTTTAATTTTGTTCATAGTTGCTGTGTATGCCCGGAAGGGGCATGGTAAAAGAAGTGGAGAATAACTTGAAGACTGAAGAGTTAATTCCTTGGTATGGAATTTGTGTAAATGTGGAGTTTGTTAGGATGTGACTCAAATTCCATAAGATTTTGAAGTTTGATTCATGGAGGAAGTCTAGGTAATTTGGTTTGAAAGTCTGGATTGATAAGAGATCAAATTTCATCATGGATTGTGAGTTTGATTAGGGAATGGACTTTGAAATGAATAATGAAGTGTTTTGGAAGCATTGACTATGAAACAAGGTGCCTAGGCGTCGCCTAGGAAAGCAGCGAAGTCGGGGCCGCGAGGCCTATGGCCGTTTGGTTGGTACGAAGCAGGTCGATGGTGGAGCCGCAGTGCCACTAGTACGAGAAGAATTTTATTCCTAGTTGGTTTCTAATGCAATTTTTATGCTTTACTTCATCCAGAACTACAAGATTTGACTCCTATAAATACTTAACTAGGTGTAGGCTCTTAATAGACTCAACTAACAATAAAATTATTTCATATACATTAGAAACTTAAGAGGATTGTTAGATTTAGACTGAGAATATCAAATCTTGTAAAACAATTTTAGTTTCTTGGTATACTGAAATTCCTCCCCTCTTTCACATAAATCTTGTATGTGGTATGATACGTTATTTTTCATATTACTCTTATTTTCTCGTCTTTATTAGTTGGCCCGATTCTCAACACATTACAAATGATTTCTCTAAGTTGTAATCCAATCGTTCCACAATTTTTAAATGTCTGATGACGACGACCGTAACTCATGACGAAAAATTAATTTTAGAAATAAAAAACAAGGCACAGATCGAGATTAATAAAAGAAATTTAGGCAACAAATATTTGATTGTATTCAAATAACTGGGTAGGGACCAATATCACATAGGTTAATATATCAATAAATAATCAACATATAAAAACTTGGGTATTTCCTTATCATTAAAAAGGATATCTGCAAACCAAGAAGAATGATGTCGACTTTCTGAAATTCACGATCTCCCATCTTCTGGAGATGACCATGCTTGCTCCACCAGCTGCGATTAATTGAATACAAATAAATGTATGTTACACAATCAATTGCTTCAATCATAATTTGCCTAATGTGATTAATTGAATACAACTAAATGTGTACATACTTATATGATATCTAATCAAATGGTATATCTTTGTTCTATGCATAAATGTAAAGACCCGATAAAAAATCTGAACTCGTCCGAGAATGCCCCATCTCTTCTTCTTCTTCTTGTTCTTTTTCCTCGGAGATTTCTTTTCCACCACTGCCGCTACTTCTGCCACCATGACTACTGCCATTATTTGGCGTCGAAGGTGTGATGTCAATCTCAACTTGTCTTACTTGATCTCCGGAGCTTTTTTCTGGCATCAACTGTGACACCCTCTTTAATTCTTTGCCTTTTCCCCATAATACAATGTACAGTCCAAAAACGATTAAAATAGCTCCGAGCACCCTGCCATGCACAAAACATATTCATTAATGCCAGAGCGAACTGTTGCATCTTTCGTGTTTTGTCTTGTCCAACATACTAAATATACCATCATATGTATGTACGATCTTCTTACTATCAATTTTAAAGAAACTAACATATGCATGACATAAGTTAGCAAATTGGTAAAGTCAAAGCCTAGATAAGAAGATCCAACTCAATCGGCCTAGGAGCTGAACTAGATAGAAGTTGTCGGGATCACTCTCCATTAGTTGTTCTCCTATGCTTACTGAAATTATGCAGGAATACAATCGCGTGAACGATATTTGACTTGATCATGGAAGTGGAAAAGACTGCCATCCCTACCTCTAGAGATATCAAACCATTCAAGATATGAAAACTTTCATTTTCACATCGTCCATTCTACTAAAATGTATGATAGGATATGTTATCTTAATGCAACAAACTTAATCATCCAATATGAAGTTCTCTTTCCATTAGTACGGCTTGAGCTAGCAAACTAAGCTTTAGCGATATCGAAGGCGGACATCTCATTTTTGGACCATTCTGCTTCAGTTGGTGTCTTTATCATTATTGGCATTATATAAGAACTTAGTAAACTTTTCATTACACATGAAGAACGCATACGTACGTTCCCAAGTGCAGCTTCTCGTTCAATAGCAAAGATCCCGCCAAGGCTACCAGCAGAAGCATAAGGGGGTTGAATACTGATACAAAGAGTGGACCTCTCATACGCACACACCAAGCAACTAAGGTAAACATTACTCCAGAACCAAAAATACCCTGCAAATGAAGAACTCCACCATATATAGCAAACAAATTAGTTTACGAACAAATTATAAGTAATTCACTCAGTGAAATTAAGACATACTGCGAAAACTACTGCTAGGAGTCTAATGTTCCATCCCAACTTCCATTGGCTCCAATCTCTCTCCATACACAGTGCGAATCCAACGCCTTGAACCGCTGCCATTCCGGTCATCAAAGCAGTAAAAGAGTAAGGGCATGGATACCGCTCAGCTGCCTTGGCCTGTCACAGAATTGTTCAATTTCTATCTTGGTACGCAAAGCAAGAAAGGCAGACGAAACGAAGCCAGGCTCACCTGAATAATCAACCAGAGCGAATAACAAACACAACTTGCCAAAGCTAAAAGAGAACCCAACAGAAAATGGCCACCTTGGGAACTTTGTGTTTGTACAGTCTTAGGATGACTTGTAGTTGTCAGTAAAAGATTTATATGTGTCTTCCATATATTGATATCAGGCCCTTTGTAGAATGTGAGAAGCATCGCCCCACCAATTCCCAGTAATGTTCCAAACACCTTTGCTTTACCTGACTTTGTATGCCATCCCAGCTTTTCCAACCTGAACCATATCGAAATTTAATGGCAAAATGCATCGCTACAGATTATTCGTATTTGAAATAGAACTTGCGCCGTCGATACCTTATGCAAACGGCGATGACGAATGTAATCGCAGGAATGAGATTGGTCGTGGCTGAGGCGAAAGTGGCGGACGTCAATGTTAAACTTTTTAAGTAAAGATTTTGCCCCAATGCCCCTCTGTAAACAAAAGGTTCAGTTCATGCAATTAGTTCAATGTAACGCCAAAGCACACGTTGATGAGTTCAAGTTTCATTATTTACTCATTTATAAGAATTGTGTTTTAGACATATCCATTATTGAAAATAAGGATGAACATATTGCCACCACAAAATTTTTTCACCACATTTTCTAATATTTTTCTTTTTTATGAAAATATACATAAATAAAATGACATAATAACCATTAATTCTCTCTCTATTCTTACTTACACCACAGTTTTCTAACACCAATAATCTTCCTTTTCTTCTCTCTCTCTCTCTCTTCATTTGTTTTTTATGAATCATCTTGCATTCCCTGGAACTAATTTTTGGATACCAGTTAACCACATGTAACTACAGGTCTGCATCCATTCTCATACACAATATGTTGATATCTAAATACGCGCACATGAAAGAAATCAAATTTCTGTTTCTGGCAATAAGGTGTATACACACAGATATGCAAAACAACTATTCACAAATTCAATATTTTCAGCGAAGTTTCTCATAATTTCAGGGAAACTATTATTAGAAAGTGAATATGCCGTTGGAGTTTGCTCTAAAGTGTGATTTCTTGAATGCATCGCTTGGTAATATTATGAAGGAAGAAGGAGAGCCACAAACATATATGAACCAAGTTATTAAACCCCTATTTGAGTCACATTCTCATTCTTCTACTCATTTTCGACCACATATTTTTCAATAAAATAATATTTTCTATCACATCAATAACTTTTCTTTCTTTTTCAACCACATATTCACCATCACATCACATCACCAAAAAAAAAAAAAACAAAATACATTCTTTCCATTTTAATGTAATGTGTATCAAACACACTCTTAAATGATCCGTAAAAAGATTCAGCCATAGAAATCTTTAACTTACCCAAATATACCACAAAGAAATGCTTGGAAGAGCACCATCCATGTTAACTTTGGCCTCTTTTTTCTGAAATAGCACATCCACAACATCTATTTTGATTCAGGAGTAACTAATCGAATATAAAGTGCGCGCGCATGTGTTTGTGAATGAACGATTATTTCGGTTTTCCTTCATTACACATTTCCTATCTTCCCATAAGAAGAAAAATTTCTCTCAAAGTAAGAAAAAATTAAGTATAATAAATATTATGCTAGACAACGAAAGCATTTTCTCAAATACATTGGAATTGGTAGCAAAACGTCTAAAGCAACAAGATTCTTAATAATACAATTTTTTTTTTTCAATGAAATAGTTTTCTGGATTTATAATGATCTTGGCATGTAGAATTAACGTGCTCAAAATGAAAAAAATAATTGAAACCTTTCGTAAAAGAATGCAATAGGAACAATAAAAGCAGCGCCAAACAGAAACCGATAGCCCACCAAAATCTGCAAGTTCATGCCATCATTGGATGCCAGTTTATAGACAACATTTAAGCAAGCAATTATAGTTTGTGCCAATATCATCAACAGGGTTGGTTTCAACCCATGTAAGGCATTGCATATCCTTGCATATGTGGACATTCTCTCTCTTTTAAACCCTAAAACTGTATCTATCGATCTATTTGCCCACAAGAAACAAGAAATCTAGAGAGAAAAAGAAACACATGAAGACTGTCCTTCCTCTTCCACGAAAAGAGATGTGTAAAACGAAATGAGGACGAGAATGAAGAATCAAAATGTGCAAGTGTATGTGTATACAGGAAGAGAGAGAATGAGAGAGACCTAGTCTATTGCCGGTTGTTCTCGAAACAAAATTAAGAGAGAGAAAGAGAGTTTGTTGTCCTTGGAGCTAAACCCTGTGTCTTCGGACCAAGTTTTATTGTTACTAGAAGACTCCAGGACCAGGTTCTTCTATTTCCCAACATAATTGTCCTGTCCCAATGTAATATGAGCACATGCATAATACTCTACTCAATTTTTTAAGAAGAAAATACAGATTTAATAGAATATAGTTCAATATCAGTATATTACTAGACAAATTACCTTGAAGATAAATAAAACTTGGATTAAATTTTTGTAAGGAAGTAATTTTTTATTGTCCGAACTTATGTCGTTCTTTGTAGAATGATAATTTGTTTTGCAAGAAAAGTATTTGTGTCCGTTCTTGGTATTATAGGAGTAGTCGTTTTCACGTTATGCATCTCTGCAACGTACGCATGTTTAGAAATTTTGACCTTCTAATTGCCCATTCGAGAAAAAAATGAAAAATTAAATCTATATGAAAATAACTTGTCATGAACAAGAAATTTAGTAGTCACGAGATGTAGGTTCATGCATGACAGATAAACTTACCTAAAAGCCATTAACATTCTTGTGTGTATAAATAGACATTCAATCAATACGTTTATACCGCAACTACCCGAGTTTTAATTACTCGAGTCTCATTTTCTCAACCACACCATCATGAGTTGACCACTAATTTCTTTATAGGGTTCACGGGGACTCCTTTATTTATTTATTAATCCATTCTTGACTTTAGTCTTGAAGTTTTGTTATTAATCCATTTATGATTTTATTCATAATAACTTTAAACACAATTCACAATCAATCTATGAAACTGGCCAAAATATAAAAAACACTTCAAAACCACAATAGAAATTTAATACAAACTCAAGCTCAACGTCAAAACAAAATAATTGAATGCAAACTAGGCTACACCGATGGACAGACCAAAAAGGCTAGGTCAAGCGGGACAGATTGCGTTGAGGTAAAGGGAGAGAATGGGAATTGGTTTTCTACAAATTGTACATGTCATGAAGTGTATATACAGAATGAATTGCTGTCCATGCAAAGATATGCACTCTTTCAAGTAGCATATATCCAAGGAAAACACAAAGGTGTAGAATTTGGCTCAAGTTTGGATGAGGAGTTCGATTTTAGCCATGGGAAGTAAAGGCATATTTGAAGGTACAAACTTTTGCATAGTTTGGAACGGAGTTAAATAAAGATTTATATGAACGAGTAATTTAGTAGAGGCATAGGGAGCCGATTGATTGAGTAGACAGTAGTCGAGAAAGCATGTACAAAATTTAGAAGGAAGAGAAGCCTGATGTAATAGAGTAAAGCTGGTTTCTACAATGTGGTGATGCATAGGGGTGGACATTTTTTCCCGGATCCGGTGGAACCGGACCGGAACCAAATAAAATCGGTCGGTTTGACTCCGATTCCTCTACTAAATGGGTCGATTTTGGGACCATATATCGAGAACCGATATGTTCCGGTTCAGTTCTCGGTTGCTTTGAGAACCAACACTGAATTTGTTTCTTCTAAATTTTTCTTTTTGCTTGCAACAAGATGCATTAAATCTAACACTAGACTCCAAAATTATCTCATGTTAAAATTTCATTTTTCATATTCTTCTTCTTTCATTTAATAGGTAATTGAAATTCAAATCTAAATAGTTTTATAAATATTTACAAATTCATGGTTTTAATGCAATAAATTAGGAAAAATATATTTTTAATTCAATATTTCATAAGAATTCAAATTTTTTGTTGTTTTCGAAATGACTGGCCATCAAGAATTATAATTCTTGAGAACTACTAAAGATTACTAGATCATTGTCATATGTATTTTCTTAAAAAATAATTTTTGATTGAGATTTTACCGTTTATACTATATTCAATAATCTATCATTTTTTGTTTTTATAAATTGATCTTGAGTTTTTAAGTGGATTTTTGTTCGTTGTCTTGTTCAATTAATTTTTTGTACCGTTAGATTACAAGAATGACAAATGGTTTCATACTTTATTTTTGTCTATTTTCAATTTAACAACTAATATCATACTTTATTTTTATAATTTTTTAATATAAAAAACCAGATCGGACCAAATTGAAACCGATCGGTTCGGTTCCGATTCGGTTCTACAGTTGGATACGGAAACAATGGTTCCATTTCTAACGTTCCCATCGATACTTGGTTTGGTTCGATTCCCTTCAGAATCAGATCGCGCTCACTCCTACTAGTGATGCAACTACTTTGCCTACCATTGTGTGGAGGGCGTATAGAAGGTGACTTAATATGTTGAATTCTATAGGTTTCTAATATTGATTTTAATGCTGTGAATTCAAAGCCACCATCAGAGTAGAGGATTGGAATTTTTGCATTGGAGTATGTTTTGACCAATGTCTACAACGTGGGAAAAAATGCTATGTATATCAGATTTTAGACGCACTATAACAAAAACAGCCTACGACAACGTTCGAAAAACGTTGCCGTAGACCTTTTGCAACGTTTGAACGTATGTTGCAAATCGAGGTGTTGCCATAGAGTAGAAAGATACGGCAGACCTATGGGAACGTTTAAAAAACGTTGCCGTAGACCTCTTTCACAACGTTTAAAAAACGTTGTCGTAGGTCTTTTTTTTTTTGCAATTTATGTAAATTAACCGGCAAAATTGAAAATACTAATTTCGAACAAATTTTAAAAACCAATTCACCCCCCTCTTAGTTAGCCTATCTTGAGTTTACAGTTTCCAGCTGTGATGTTTGAAATAGTCTAGCAAGCTTTATTTTTTATGCTCTTCTTATGGCTACCAGTCAAGAGGTTCATAAGACAAGGTAGTGCATTATAGCTGATGATATACTGTAAAAGATACGAGAATCATTAGTCATCACAGATTATAACCAATCAAAATTACCAAGCATAATGATCTACAAGGATCTGTTGTGACTTCACAAAAAAAAAAAAAAGCAGACACACTTCTCGACTGGACATTGTCATTTGAGTGCACATACGAACCGCAACTCAAACATAAAATATATCTTCATACAAAGGATCCTTTGATAGTTTTAAACAAAATAAAGTTATGTGATGCAGCTAAAGTTGAGTTCATATAAGGAACATTACCGACCGGAACAACATAACTAAATGCCTTGTTTCCGAATGCCCTTAGCCCAATATCAATAATTTCCCCCATCCCAGAGATTTTCCTGATTAGGAAATAACATCAATGATATATTTTGTTAACATTAGACATGGTAATCACTAGCAACAAAAATGTAAGTACCAAACTGTTGTGCCATCATTTATGTTATAAATGCTTCATTTGAAGACAAAATTTTCCACCTATCTCTACTCTGTCTCGTATTGCTTACCTATGTGGTGAGTATATCATTTCATTTGCTACTCAATCTTAAAAGTTCTTACCCTCTGCAAGATTAAAGCTTCATTTATATACGTAACTCAAAGATTTCTCAAGGAAATGATATATAGGGAAGCATGGTCAATAAAAGTTCTTACAACTCCCACAGTACAATTCATGGCAATACTGCTACCCGAAAGAAAATGCATACAATTGGTATATAACAAATTTGCTTCACTTCCATCTTTCAGAGCAGAATCACCTCTCCAAGATATCTTATTATTCACCAACTTCCCGGCTGCAACATAAAACAGCAATTTCTCAACACAAAATTAAAAACAGAGGAGTACTAATTCAAATGGAAATCTAATGATATGAATTTTTCTTTCTTAATGATCACAAATTACAACATTATTGTAACCATGTGTTTGAACATTTTAAAGAAATTAATCAAGAGAGTAACATTTTAAAGAAATTTCATTGAATCCCCGTGATAAAGATATTTTGACATAATTAACTTTATTTCACAAACCCTCACAAACCCACCCATCCCCCAAAACGCTAATTCAAGAATTTACTCACATCCTTCACAGTTTTAGCATTCACCATTGATGCAGCAGATCTCGA
>CAIGRT010222604.1:0-10456 GCA_903798405.1 Fraxinus platypoda | reverse complement strand
ATAAATCTTTTATTTTTATTTAATAAAAAATTTAAATTTAAATGAGATTGGTAGTAGGTTGGGGACTATATTTTCCTTACCCACCCTATACTTGCTTCAGGACAATGACCCTCATTCCATTCTCGCCTCGTTTACCCGGTTAGACAGGTAATCCCCGCCCCATTGGAGACGGGACTCCGCGAGTAGCGGGTTGAAAAGATTTTTTTTGTCATTCCTAGGTTTGTACTGAGAATTAGATACCCATTTTTGCTTTCTATAATAAACGTTGGTTATACCTTTATTTTATGGGATAAAAACAAGTATTGGATTAAGTTAGTGTTGGAGGGTAAACCTTTATTTCGCGTGGAGTTAGTCAGTCCTTGGTGAGTCACACCTTAGGCACCATGTCATACTTCAAGCTTGAAGACCTCGAGGTTATACCTCGAGTTTCATTGATGGGGGAAGTCTTAAGTGGCAACCTCGGGTCCGTGGGTCCTCAAGGTCAAGGTAGTTTCCATGATGAGCTAGGAAACATCAAGCATATGAAGCTGAAGGTCGAGTTCGTGGGTGATCGATTTTGACATTATCAATTACATTTTTTCTTTTTTCTTTTTTGGGTTTTTCACAATGTTCGAAAACAAATTTTCAGTCTGTACAATGTAATTAATTTCGACTAGTTCAATGAATATTTTGACTCTTGACCTTTAATTGTTTACCTTTTCTTAGTTAATATATAAAGATTAAAACGTGTTTTCTTTTTATTTTAGTGGATATCGGGTTGTTTTACATTTTTCTAAAGTCTCGACTAAAGTCGGAATTTACCTAATTCTCATATTATCAAATTTGATTGTTTATAAAAAAATGTCTAATCAATATGATTATCATGTGATGTGATCAACTTTTGTCAAATCAATACAATCATTTACGAATCTAATTGCGTGATTAAGCTGCTAGTTGGAAAGGTAATCTTAATACAAAGTAATGTACAGAAGAAACATGTGATTTTGGTCAATTTGTTTAGGCCAGGAAAAAAGTCAATGTTAGAAAAATAAAACGTGTAAATTTAATCAAACTTTAATAAAAAATAAAATAAAATATTACAATAATTCTTAACGCTGTCCACCAAAAACAAAATAAGAAAGATTAGATAGATCACTATCTTAAATTAAATTAAAGTGGAAATGGTGGCTACCACCGACCCCACCACTTGTAACATTCATTGTTATTCCACCACCGCCAATGCCGTGGAAGGAGGAGATCTTCTCCATCATCAATATCCCCATTGTATGAGTCCAAATCATAATAAACATATCCTATTACGGTTGATCATGCACATGGCTATACGTCTCACAGTATATGATTCCTAATTTCTATGTAACCACAAACAAAAACAAGAAATAAAAAGAAAAGCAAAATATACGACAGGATCCGAAGTCACCAACTTAGGACACGGGGATTCATCGTCTCCAATTCACTCCGTCCAGGTAAAAGTGTAACCTAACTTTTACACAAGATAGAACTGATTGGAGATAAAAAAAAAAAAAAAAAAAAAGATAAGATTTTCTCTAACTTCTTGAATAAGATGGTAAAAATCTGCAATCCAAGACAACTTTCATTGAGGTAACAATTGTAAAAACCAAATTCCAAATCATAAACTGGTAGAGAAGAACAAGGTTGTAAATCACACAGCTCAAATAGCTAAGAGTTAATGATTCAAGCAGTTATGTACAGGAAAAAACAAGAAAAGAAAAAGAGGAAAGAAACCGAAAAGCCCTCCGAAATTTAAAGAGTCGCACATTAAAGGAAAAAAAAAAAAAGCAGCTCCTGAAATTTGCCGGTATTGTATGCATGTAGCACTCATATTGCGTCCCATGCTGGACCTGCCAGGTTCAAACTAAGAGTTAGGAGAAGCTAAAATCAAAAGCAGTCTAGGATGAAATTGCATTTTATTAAAGAGTATTAACCTTAAGTGAGCTAATAAACCATTAGCAGTCAATTAAATGTCAAATGGCAGATGGCCTCAATTGGCACTATATATGTGTGGGGATATCATTAGAGCTGTCAATAGATTGGATTTTGATCCGAATCCGATGTAATTAATGGGGGATGAATTTAGGGTCTCAGCCCGATAACCTAACAAGATTCGAATTCGATAATCCGTTAACTAAATGGATCAAATATGGATATAGGTCAATCCGATCCGATTTATTATAAATAATCGAGTCGGTAAAATATTTTTATNTATCATGATTGTAGAAGTTACTATTGAGCTTGCTAGTAAAAATAGGTGGGCCTTAAGTTAGTTCAAAATTTTTTAAAGAACATAAAATCATTTTATTTGGATCCGATTTTTCGGTTTACGGTTAATCGGCCAGTTTAATGGTTTATTTGACGATTTTCAAATTTTCGTTTAATGTAGGATGATTTGATTTCAACATTGATTTTTTTTCCTAGTTTTTATTAATTTTGAATCGGATTATCAAATCGAATAACCGATAACATAGCAAATCGGATATGGATTTAACAATCAAATATTCGTTGGATTATCGAATTGAATTGGATTGGATTGGATTGTATTGGATCGGATCGAATAATTTTCTTATCGGATAGAATAGGTTATAGGCAGATCCGATCCATTTACAGCCATAGATATCATCTAAGGCTAGTGGTGAGTGAGTTGACTGCTCCGTCGTCAACCAGGGGCAGATAAGAGGAGGGCGTATGATGCCCAAGTTTCTAATATGCAAAGCGTATTTCTGACAAAATCTTCAGAAAAAATATATGGTTTTACCTCGAACTTTTTGGAAATTCTCGAGTATAGTTCTTGTCAATCTATGTCACCCTAGCCTTAAATCCTAGATTCGTCAATGCTATCAACTGTGATATGGTAACATAAGACAAATTTTTATGCCAAGTAATATCATATTAAGATAACAAGAAGAAGGTGCAACCATTAGAAACAATTCGCATAGTACTGTACTATTAGAAAACAGATGCATTAACGTGTCTTTACTAAGATTATAATATAACTAGAAATAGAAGGCCTCCAAAGTATAATTGATGGATTTGGGATGCAAGCGTAAAGTTGTCTGATCCCACCCCGAATGCAACTACATATTTAGTCATCTGACAACAAATATGTACTAGAAGTGAAAGAACAAGTAGCAATTTTTAATTTTGTCAATTTAGATATTGGCATTAAGGATAGCATAGAACCTGATGTCATTCGCAGGCAATTTTGGTATCAAAGCTGCTGAGACAAATGGCAAATGCCTGGAAAGCAGATACTGGATACTGATAGTCCATGGTGAACACATCCTTTCCCACTTTCCCGAATTGGAGAATAACATTCTCGAGCTCTTGTCCACCAGATCCGTTCCTAATAGATACAACAAGCTGAAAGTTCTTTACAGAAGCAACTGTCACACGTCCATTGAAATTGAGACACCAACACTGGAGTTGCTCATGCCATCTAGGAGCCTTGTTTTTCAAAACTAGTCTTTCATCTCTTTCAGGCGACAACGATCCAGATGGAAAACTATATGTACGAGTTGATTTTGATCTGAAGAATGGGAGGGATGGGAAGGAATCTAAGTTTCCAGTCAAAAATTCAGTTTGTGTGGGAGCCACACCTCCTGGTTCAACAGCAGAAGCAGGTATAGCATCCATGACACACTGCATCCGCCTCGGACCCCTATATCAACAATATGAAATTTTGGTTTTTTACTAAAGAATATAATCTTATTGCAACTGTCCATATCCAATTCATGCTTTGGAACCCGATGACACCCCAGCTATTATAAAAGGCAAAGCAATATTTATCAATACATAAAAAGGGGAACTGCCCAATTCTTTATCAAAACTGAACACAATTTTTAAGAATGCAAGTCGTTTTTCATTTCATTTGACAATGTCCATCGTGAGATAATTATGACAAAGGGACTAATCTCTCACCTTGAACCCAAGACGTTCAACTCATACGAAATGTGCGCCACAGGATAGTTTCCAGCAGGGACCCTGGGAGAGACCTGTCTCATTCCAATTAATCTTGTGGAACGAGATTTAGTGACTCTGGCTTCGGCATTTGGTGGCTGTCCATCATAGATTATAAACTTGGTTCCCAAAAAATTAGATCTGCCATTGTTAAAAATGATGAAATTTAATCTGCAATTCCATTTATGGAGAAACAATGCAAAATAAAAGTCGATTTACCTCAACTTCCCAATGTAGGTGCTGCTTCCCTTTGACACATTGTCAGCATTTAGAGATATTATGTAATCTGTATATGTTGGTCTTCTACATCTTCGAGCAATAAGTAGGAATTTCCCATCATCATTAGAAGCTGCCGAAAGGCAAAAGGGTGAAAAATGCATATTAGGTGTAAAATGGAGCTTGGTATTCTAATTTAATGCGTAAATTATTAGATAGACAAATGTAAGTGTAAAATAAATTGGGAACGTATGGAAATATCCGGTGGCTTTCACCTTGATTCAAATTGAGGAAAAGGCGATATGTTTGGTTATTACGATCCCGCTTTATGAAACACTGAATTAGGGTGTTTCTTGGACCAGGCTGCAGAAATAACAAAGAAAGATTTTTAGAACGCACTAGAAAGAGACAGGAATGAAAACAACAAATGAAATGCATCCGTTAGTAAATTTTGCAGCAGAAATAACAATGCGAAACTCTCAATGGGACTGTTAAACTCCAATTTCTTTCAAGGCAATTAAACGATTTCTCGTAAATGAATGCAAATTATTAAATTCCACATGAACATCTATTCTCGTTGTAAAAAATCTTTACCAAAGCTTATTATGTTATTGTTGTAGATGCTGATAGAATAAGCTTTAGCTGTGCTGAAAAAAGAATCAACTAGGAGAATTGCAAAATCAACATTTGAACTTTTGGTAAACACAAGTGCTTTAGGAAAGTGTTACAATGATAAAAGATCACCCGCAAAGCATTGCCAACCTATGTTTCTTGAACTCTCCACTTTGGAGGAAGTGCCCATGTCTAAGTGACATGACAAAAATAAGGGCATGGGATCCGTCTCGGGTCCTTTAAATTAAAAGAGGACATTTTCTATTGTTTTTATTATTTGATTTAAAATGATCTATAATTAGTATCTCACATTTCTGGACATGAAATGATTTAAATCAAGTCACCTTCGTTACAAAAGCACATGGCCATATCGTGTAAGATTGTAACCATTCAAAAAATATAGACATTCAGAATGATTGACAACAAAAGGCATAAAACCCCATGTACCCTCTGACTTCGTACACTATCAGTTTCATAATTCCCAAACAGAACATGTGTTGAACCACAGCCAGTGATCATATGGAGTAAAAACCAATTTTTTAGGACCTGCTAACCATGTTTAGCAAAGTCAGATTTTGGGACAAAAGAGGTTTAGCTCATTGTATTCAACTTCAAATTACTGGGATGGATTTCCATTTATACAAGTTCAGGAAATTCAGGTGGTAAATACACGAACTCTTCTATTTCATCACAATGCGAGAACAAAGGAACATGAATATAAACTATGGGCTGGTAAATTAGAATTTAGATCCATAAAATTTAGATCAGTAAAACATATAAATGAAAAATGAGGCTAAAAAAAATTCAAGCCTCGCTTATTACTAGTACACTGAAGCTTGAAAGTGCTTCTGATGAACTAATTTAAGCAGATTGCAAGTTGTTTGATCAATTTACTCTAATTTAATATTTATTACTTAAAGAAGCTGAGCTTGAATGAACATTAAATAATTTTGAATTTCAGAAATTTTCTAAGTTAAGCCTCTTTATTTCTGACCAACTTTGAAAGGAACCTAAATGTGTTGATCCTTTGCCAAGCCGGAGTTACTAAGCCTATTAAACCTATGTCCTTAATTTCCTCAACATTCAAAATCACCAAATTCGACAGAGATACACACCATCCCACCATCAGATATTTATGATTTCTTCAAATGACAGAACTCGCCTTGTTTATAGGGGAAAAAATAGACAAGCAGAATTATATAGCAAAAACTACGTTAAAAAACTTTTGATAAACATTGTCATTCTCTAACTTACAGAAAAACCAGAAATACAAGGGTGGGCGTAATGATGATATTGGAACTAGAGATCTACACCAAATACAGAGCATTAAAGATAAAAGATAGTTTGATTAGTAGCAATATGATCACATGAAGAAGGATTGATAGTTTCAACAAATTATTTAAGGATAGATAAATGAGTGGTGGATAAGTGGATATTACTTGTGAGTCCATTGGCATATGTGGTTGACAATGAATTTTGACAATTTATAAATAATTTATAAATTTCGCCAAACAGAGGCTTAATGAGATCACCCCGATTGCATTGTTCTAACACGAAAAAAGATTCTCATACTCGACTCCAAATGGAAAAAGGCTTAGTTTGTCGTTTGTTCTATTTCTAAACATTGAAAAGTTTGTCTACTAAATAATTTCAATGCGCTTTTCGTCGATCATTAGGACGATGGACCCAAACACATTTAGATACACATTTTTTATAGTATTTATAGCAAGTTTGATGCTTGGAATGATAATTGCCATCAAGCATTGAGAAACATTTAGGGTTCGTTTGATTGCAAGAATGAAATTTGGGTGGAAAGAAAATGAATTTCAGGGAATTGAATTGCCTAGATTTGTTTTACTAGGAATTGTCAATTAATTGTGTTTGATTTGTATACTTTTCCACCTGAAAAATATTGAAATTTTAGATCTTTCTGGTGTTTCCATGAAAATTGTCTATTAAAGGGATATAATTTGTTACAATAGGGGATAGAATTTGTTTCAACTTTCAATTGATGAAAAAAAAACCTGCCTAGACGAGCTTTTCCCACCAAACCCTTGGGAAAAGCTTTTCCTCAAAAACCAAGAAAATGTGGAAAACCAATTCCATGGAAAATTTAGTCAATCAAACATGCAAAAAGGTGGAAATGGATTTTAATTTCCATCTTCCATAGAAAAGAAAGGTGGCCTTAGAATAGTAATGAACAGTGTGCAATACCACATATATAATTATTTAAACATAACCTGATGTGAAAGATTTTCGCTAATTGATGGGAAGCCCATAGATATAGTATACTTTTCATTTGTAAACACGGGTGGAAAAAACAGAATGGTACATAAAAAATCCTCCAATCCCGCAATTTTGAAAATTATGGCAGTAAATTAAATAAACACAAGCACATTCCTATCCCACACAAAAGAAAATTCACCTCTCAATTCACGAATATCAATTTAAGTAATCAACAAGCATTTTCAAACAACCCACATTTTTGGTCATGATTTATGGTATATCCCAATATAGGATGCAAATTCACATACTAAAAAGAAAAATAACACCTATGTTTTATTAACTTGTCTACTTAATGTGGCTCAAACAAGCTACCTATATAATGTAGCATGTAGAATAGTCTAAAAGTATCAAAGAAAGACAAAAACAAATGTTCATCGAATCGAACCTGCTTCAGGGAAATGGGGAAAGTTAACTTGCTAGAGACTTCCAGGGTTCTAACAATTTCCTTCATGATTTCTCTCCAGCTCCTACAAACACCAGCACAAGCAACCACATTCTTCCTTGGAGGCCATGCACACTCCGACTCCTCAATCCGCATCAACACGTCCCTCAAAAGCTCGGGTGGCATATTGGCCCAACAACTCTGTTTCAAAGCATCTGTTGAAGTCATCGAACTATCCTGAACTACCCGGTGAGACTTTGACCTCAACCCATAACCAAACTTCGCATCAAACCCTTTGCGAGATATACTCCCAAACTCCCCCTTCATGTCCTGAAGTATACTCTTAAATGACATAATTTACTAACACCAATATGAGCTCCAAACAAGATATGCACCTATACACTGTCAATTTCAATGATTAAAGGGCAAATCCGAGTCGAATGGATCTCACGAACCAATATGCCCTCTACAAATCCTGTCTTAAAACTACACTTTTAACACCCAGAATTCAAACTCATATACCTACACAAAAAAGGCTCTAAAAATTTGGACGATAATCCTGACAGTGCTATGAGCTTCATATCATGAACAAATTAAAACATGTATTGCTTCTCAAAAGAAATGTTCACACGCTGACACAGTCCCAGAACTAAAGCTCCAATCTTTAACAAAAATTCTACATAAATACATAAATTTGTCAATCTAAAGATCAGCAAAAGTACAAGAAGCCCACAACATCAAAATGATCGTTCCCAGAGCTGTACAGATCTGTACACAACTGAAAAATCAGAGAAACGCTAATTTTTTTTTTACAAAATCTGTGGGGCGAGAACCCAATTGGGATTATTAGAGATTAAAGGCGAACCCAATTCACTGTGAGGGTTGTGCAAATTCTAGAGAAAGTAAAGGCGAATTCTATAGGAATTGGGTTTAGTGCGAACTTTATTTATGCTGATTTTCGACCTGGGTGTGTCCGCTCACGCTAATACTGTTGAACTTGTCACTTTCCATGTCTTATCGGGTCGGATTCCAGTGGATCCGTATCCAATTCAGGATCCGGGGCGAATTAATAATTTGTAAAATGCAAATCATAATACTAATATAGAGCTTGTGTGATTTAGCTAAATTAATATTTTTAGTAATTTTTTTACAATAGTTTATGAAATTTATGGTTGAAAAGTTGATAAAATTTATGAATTCGATTAAATATATGGTTGAAAATAAATTTTAAAAATGGGAGCCAATTAGTTAATATGCAATTGTGAGTAATGTAATAAAAGATAAGCCACCATAAATATATCTTAGAGGTCGGTCAAGTAATAGAGGTTTTTAGATAAAGAATTTAAGGATTCTTCATAAAGTAATAGCAAAAAATTACTTGTCGCTAATGATCACCTATAAAATTTTTGTTAATAGTCTGCAGTATTGTTGTATGTAATCTAAAGAAAATCAATATTTGTTAGGTATTTCAGACAAAATCGCCGATATTGATATCATTGGTTATCACCAACGTCCGACTCTCATCCAACTATTATCGATGGTAATATCATTGACAATCATAAATAGTGCTATAGTCGATTATCCCTAATAGAGAAGTTGTTGGTACATCGACGGATAAAAGTTTATTCTTACTTTATTTTTTAAAATGGTTACTAGTAGAATATAAAGTCAGCAAATTTAAATGGCTTTGTATTTTAATTAATAATTTTGAATAAGGGCATGTTTGAGCTCCAATTTTTTAGTAGAATGCATTTTGAAATAATTGATTGATGGAAAACGTGTGATTAAAAATGAAGAAAAAGTTTTTGGGTTACGTGTAATATTAGTTTATTAAAGAATGTGTTGCTGAAAAGAAAAGAGAGAATAATGTATTTTTAAAAAAATGGGGATCAAACATCTAAATTCATTTTTAATTGTTGCTTCATTATCTACAAAAAATTTAATCGTTAATATTTATTTTTTATATTTTACTATTTATTTATAGATGAATTTTTTGACAATAAATTAATATATTTTTAATATAACAAACTAAAAGTTCGTTAGATATCTTTAATTATCCTTTTAATGTTATTTAATTAATGACATAATATGTTGTAGGATTAATAACAAAAATATCTCTAGAAATATTTCATGTGCGATATACCACATACTTATTAGAAGTTAGAGGAAACCCCTAAAACCCCCATATTGTCTAAATCCGTCAAATTACCTTTAAATCCCAATAAAAGGGGAGAATTTGATAAATTAAAAAGGGCAAATACGTCATTTCTTATTTCCCTCCTAATAAAAACTCACCCAAAACCAACTTCAATTCTCACCCACTATTAAGTTCTTGACTTGCAGAAAAAGTGAAGTTGATGGACCACTAAAATTTAGCAGTCACATCACTTTCTCTCCTGAATTCTTCAAGCTCCTCAGAATCTCTCCACCGATCAGACCCTCTTCACAAGGTAACCTTCGAACATAGTTTTATACTTTGCGTCAATATAATAAAATGCACGCATGTGATTTACAAAACGTTTTCAAAACGTCTCGCATATAGGATATGAGTGTTATAATGCGAGGCACGCTTAAACGTCAAAATGTGTACGTAATTTTATTAAAAATTATGTCAAAATTAGCCTATCGACGCTCAACCCATTTTTAGAACTTAAAAAATAAAATTATTCCAAATCACCCAAAAAAATAAAAAAATCAAAACAATTTTTTCGTAGAGTTGCAAACTATCTACTTCAAGCTCGATCATCCTCCTTCTTTGACCTTCCACTAGTTTTGCTAGCAAGTGATGTTAGTAATGCACAATTTTGGATTGCTGATGGTTGTTATGAGGAGGAGGTTAACAAAATATCTTACTATCTACAACCAGGGGCGGAGCCAGGATTTTTGTTCAGGGGGGGCACAATTTACATTGTCCAATTCAGTTATTCTCTGAAAGAATCTCTTCATGAGATTTCAACAATTTCAATTCAACCAACAATACCCAAATTT
>CAIGRT010222590.1:0-15550 GCA_903798405.1 Fraxinus platypoda | reverse complement strand
TTCCAAATTACGTCATATCCATCAAATTGCCACCTAAACCAAAATATGAGATTAATAAGTACATTTTGACATAAAATAATCATACGAGCGTATTAAATAAAGAGAAAAAACTATGTATTTTACATTCATATCAAACTTTAAATGACCTTCTACCTATCTAGCCAAAACTTCATCCCTTAGATCTTCCCTTTTGTTCTCTATCTTTAGTGCCTCCTTTTTTGGGAAAAATGAGAGAATTTAGCTAATATTAATCTTGAGAAATGTGCTCACAAATGTCATATTTAACACTATTGGAGTATGTCAATTAAGTCTCACACCTATATTAGAGTCAAGAAAAGGATCTAACCGGACTCACAAGACCCAACCTCCAATAGATGTTACTAATGGATCAACAATTGATCAATCTTGACTTATTCTGCCAAAAAGTTAAAATTGGGTGCTTGAGTCGAGCGAAAATTATGGAAGCAAATTATGATCTGATAACAATATCTTTCGATCATCGTTCTACAAGTTAACCCCTATTTGATCGTAAATATGTTGAAATTAGTAAAATGATCATTTTGTCCTTCCAACTTTTACAAGCCCTCCAACTCCCATTTTCATAAGGAAAATCCATTGTGAACAAATTATAACATAGAGTGCAACGATTTCATCGTCGGACTACTGAGTTCAAGTTCAAATGCCTATAAAAAAATGTCTCGGAGTGATGATCGTCTGATCTTGATGATTAACATATTCCATTATTGTAAGTATATGATCTCTAATTGTTTCACCCCAATTACCAAAGTACCAAGATCGATCTTCCATTTAAAACTTCACTCATTGGTATTTCAAAGAACTTGAAGTAGAAATCAGAGGTACATTATTTGCTCAGGATTTAGGTGACTCGTTCGATGATTGAATAGAGTCTCATTTCGAGCGGTCACAAATGAGTCAACTACGCAAACCCGTTCAATGTGCACCAAAACACATCATTGTTTTTATTCTCAAATCTAGACAAAACTCAATAAGAAAAATGCAATCTTATCAACATAAAGCGTCCAAATTCATGTACCGATTGCGAACGACATATTTTGATCATAAAATGAATTGTGTCTCACTATACCCTGGTGTCTCATTTCAAGCGGTCACAAATGAGTCATCCACGCGGTCCCGTTCAACGTGCTTCAAAACAAGTTATTGTTCTTATTCCCAGATCTAGACAAATCTTAATAAGAACAATGAAATCTTATCAACATAAAGCGTCCAACTTTATGTACCGATCTTAAACGATATATTTTGATCACGTCACAAATTGTATATCGCTATACTCGAACCATCTAATATACAATTTATGACATCCTATATGATCATGGAACTTTAGATTATTGTTACAAATCAAAGCATGAGAATAATCAAATATTAATTCATAATGTTGTTTACAGAATACTACTCAAAGAACATCACACTAACAATCTCCCACTTGCCCTTTAGAGTATATGCGACATATCAAAAATACCTATCCTCTCAAGATGTCCATTAAAACCTTAGCCGATAAGCTTTTAGAGAAATGATCTGTAAGATTATCCATTGATGCAATTTTTCCATCCATCACGTCTCCGCGATGAACAATCTCTCTAATAAGGTGGTATTTCCTCTCAATGTGCTTGCCACGCTGACGACTCCTTAGTTATTTAGCGATAGCAACCACTCCACTATTATCACAATAAAGTGTTATAGGTTCTATTACCAAAAGTACCACGTCAAGATCTAAAAGAAACTTTTTGAACCATACAGCCTCTTTAGCAGATTCACAAGCAACTACATATTATGTCTTTATGGTAGAATCAACAATATAGGATTGATTGATGCATCTTCTGGCTCCACCACTCAGTGTAAATACTGAACCCGATGTGAAATTTCTAGAGTCACGATCGGATTGAAAATCAGAATCAGTATATCCAATAGGATTCAGATCATGTACTAAAGAGACAAACCTCTGATCTTAATTCCATCTTATCCATCTTTTCCTTTAGTAGTGCCGGACACCCCATCTCCGAATATGGTGTAAATTAGGCTTGTGCCCATTTCACAATTCAAGAAGTGTCTTGTGAATTGATTTAGATTGTACTAAATTTAAGATGTAAATGACTGTTTGTAGTGCATATCCCCAAAAGGAAATAGGCAATGAGGAATAACTCATAATTGATCCTACCATATCTAAAAGAGCTCGATTTTTTCTTTCCAAGATACCATTCTGTTGGAGAGTCCTTGGTGCACTCAATTGAGATAATATCCCATTATCTGATAAGTAGACCTTAAACTCTTGTGATAAATATTTGCCACCTCAATCGGATAGAAGGGCCTTGATACTCTTATCGAATTGTTTATCAATCTACATCCGAAACTCATTCAATTTCTCCATAGCCTCGGACTTGTGAGATATAGGGTACATGTATCTAAATCTAGAGTAATCATTTGTGAAGGTGATGAAGTACTCATATCATCCTCTAGCTCGAGTACTAATGGGTAAAAAACATCGGAATATACTAATTCCAAAACCTTTTTCGCTCTGATAAGTCCTTTAACGTTAAAAGGCCTCTTGGTCATCTTTCCTTCTATACAAGATTCACACTTTGGTATAGATTCCTCCTCTAACTCTGTTAAATGTCCATCATTCACCAATCTTTGAATCCTATTTAGATTAATATGACCCAATCTAAGCTACCATAAGAGAGTTTCATTAGTACTAGATATCTTATTTCTTTTCCTAGTAGTAGTGTTACATATAGAGCCAATAATCACATAATATCCCCAGTTATTTTTATCACTATTAATCATATGGCCCAAAAATATAACATAATTTTTCAACTTAATAACCAACGTAAAACGGGTAAAATGTACCGAATAACCAACACGATATTAAAGTTTAACGAAAACTAAGTTTTGCATAAGTTCAGGAACATAATAATACTAATTCAGAATTAAATTGTCTACAATTTTCAAAATATAAAGTAATGGTGCCAACAATTTTGGCAGACATTACTTCTTCCATGTCAAAATTATATTTTTAATCAAAGACCTAAAACCCTTGCAACTTTTAACATGCCATTCTATAGGAGGTCAATGTAGTTGTCGGTAAAGTTGGGACCCCTTCTATTTATTATATTCAGCTAGGCATCTCATGCCACAATTAAAATGAGAATTGATAATTATTTAGCATATGAATAATTGTGTCGAAATCTTCTATAGGAAGTCCTGCAAAAATTTTAATATATAAATTTATTAACTTCTGTTAATAATTTTAAAATATTCAAAATAGATGAAATGTTATCTATATGATAATCACCCTATTATTTTATTTTAAAATATTCTATTTTTAGTTCAAATTTCAGTTAATCTAAAATAACGTAATCTTTCTTTAGGAAGACCGATGTAATTCAATACTTGACAAATACGTATTTTAATAATAAATTGAATAACGGAGGAGACCGTGGGTTTATACATGCCTATAAATCCTCTCCCACTTATTATTTTAAATCGTTGGATTTTTCATTTACTAATTAATCGGCCAAATTTAAACAACTATTATGGCGTCAAATTAGTAAATATAATTTTTCAACCACTTCTAATTAATGTAGAATGATGAAAAAATTATACAATATCAATGCATATGATTTTAGTGTACCTAGTGGTGTTTTATTTAATTTACATGATATGCAATAATATACATTCATTCAATATCCATAAAGCAATGAAAGCAATAAATAAATGAATTATAATCACTTATGACATATCCTATGAGTTTAAATTACAACAAGAATTAAAGTAGTCTATTGAGCGACATTCTGATCAAATTCTTCAATTTCCTTGTAGTCCAATCCATAAAATGTCCAAAATGTGGGGCAATTTATTTTTTGAGTTTCAATCTTTTAAACAAATTATCCAATAAGATTAATCCAAATCTCAAAGAAAAGCCCAAAAACTTAAAATTCCTTGTATCAAAGAGAAGCCCAAAAACTTAAATTAATCCCAACTCACAAACCCTAACGAACATACCATGGTACCACTTCTACCACCCTTTTCCACCATACCCAAAGATACCAACGACGGTTTTTGGGGCTGCCACTACCGCCATTGGAGTGGTGGTCGCACTCGTAGCTACAACTATCCCAAAGGAACGACAACTGCAGTTGCAGCCATAGCTGTTGCTGTCACGAGCAACATCGACTACCACCACCGGCGCCTTCAACATGGTAGTTCCTCCATGGTTTTTGCTCTTATTTGTTTCATTTCTCCTTCATCCTAATCTTTTAACAAACATCTCCACACCATCAGTTTTTATCTCCAAAACACCAAGTGTTCCATGAAAAAACAACAAAAGGAGACCAAAATTTCATCATCCTCTCTTGATACAAAAGTATAGAAACTTTGAAAATGAATACACAAAATCCTAGTATCTTATGGCTTACATTTATCTAGAGATTTTGCAATAAATAAAATAAATTACAAGAATGGGAAAGGGATATTCTAGAGTCAAATGTGATTACGTAAATGTCTACTTTAAGCATAAAAAACAATAAACGTGTCAAATCAAATAACCTAACACTACCTATACTAAAAATGCATATTATATTAAGATTTTAAAAGCTAATCCTACTCAAGGATCTCTATAACTATTGGCTATGATACCATTTGTTGATTTTTAGATTTAATCATAGGGGGAAATTATTTTTCCTTCGAAAATTAAATCCAAATGGATAATAGCTTAGATCATTTTGAGGTCATGATTTTTAATCTTAACACATAAGAGTAAGATAATAATCTTGAAGGTTCTTTAAATGGCCTTCCACCTTTCTAACCAAAGTTTCTTCACATAGATCTCCCCTCTTGTTCTCTATCTTTAGCTGCTTCATTTTTTGGGAACAATGAGAGAATATAGCTAATCCTAATATTGAGAAATGTGCCCACAAAGTACATATTTATAATACTCAATTAGGGTTTTCTTTGGACTTTATTGTAGTAGGCCAATTAAATCTCACACCTATATTAGAGACAAGAGGGGGACCTAATTGGACTCATAAGACCAAAGCTCCAATGGATGTTTCTAAATGAGTCAATTCTTGACCAATTAAGGCGCATTATTAATCCTGACTTATTTTACCAAAAAGTCGAAGTTGCACTGTCAAATCTAGTGATAATTATGGAAGCAAAGTATGATTTGTTAACAATATCCTCCAATCATCATTCCACAAATCAATCCCCATTTGATCGTCAATACGTTAATATCGACAAAATGATCGTTTTGCCCTTCCAACATGTATAGCCACCCAAGTCATTTTTATAAGGCAAATCCATCATGACAAATCACAAAATAGAGTCCAATGATCCCATTGTCGGGCTATTGAATTCAGGTTCAAATGCCTATAGAGTGCCTTGGAGTGACGATCGTCTCGTCGTGATGATTAACATATTCCATTATTGTTAGTATATGATCACTAACTATTTCTTTTTGATTCCCAAAGCCTTTAATAATGAGTCGCCATCAAAACAGGCCATACTTCGAGGCACCAAAGCACCTAAAGCAATTATTGTACAAGCGAATATCTGAAGTGGATACCGTCGGTATGAACAAAGGCCCAACCGTATGGCTAGAAGACACACCTGCTGGCGGCAGTCACTACTTCGACATAATATACGAATGTTTTAGGCAAAGATCTGTCCAAAACAAAATCTTATAACAGATAGATGTGACATCTCTGCAGCAGACGCAAATGTGTTAATTCGAATCCAAAAACATTAAATGCCCGCCCACCTATGGAGTGATAAATGGACGTCTATGAAGAGACGCTTCGGACCTACACATGAAACCACGAGTTCTCCATCCAACATTTCTTCTTTCACCTCTTCCTCTTCCTCTTTTTCTATAAATACTTATGCTCTATGCCTTTGTAAGGTAAGGCAACTTCACTATCAAGTAATGTGTATATCGATGTTTGAATTATATTCACTTTCATGTTTTTTTTTGTTTTAGGAAACAAAATAGTTGATTATTCTGCATACATATCAATTAATGTAATTTTTGATTTAATAAAAATTATAAAAATAATAATTTTTGAACTGAATTAAACTTATTGAGAACCAAACTAGGACCATTCAGATTTCGATTTGAAGGACAAAAGCCAAACTGTTGGATTTTGATACCTAATAAATCCAGAGATAATTTAAAATAGTTTTCAGATAATTTATCAACACCATTAACTTGGCTCGACCCGGAAACAACCTTACACACTTTAGGATGGCCCATGAGTTTAACCTAATTGTCATTGTGGCTATTGGTTTAGACCTTGGTTGATTGGTTGTGTTTTACCCATTTAGTTGTAATTAAATGGCAGCCCAATTGGGGAGGAGTGAAATGGCCTAAGTGACCTTATGTGTTTAACTATATATGCATTCTCAATAGCCGTGTTCTTCTTTGTGTGTGAGCTACATGGAAAAATAGAGAGGAGGGCAATCGGCATTGGGAGAGATTTGAGAGAGATTCAACCATTACTTTACCTATATTTTCTATATTGTAGCCACCATCTTTAGCAACCTTTGTAGGTTAGTAGGGTCAACCGGAGTGGGATGAAGAGGGCAGTCGGAAGTGAAGGTTGTGGGTTGAGCAAGCTTCGGGTGATATTCGTTTGGATGGTTTTTCTGAGCCCGAAATCAAGTTTTCTCTTGAATTTTAACAAATGGTATCAGAGCTTGTGTTGTTGAGAAATCTATGAAAAAATCCACCAAAAACTAGCTGAAACGAGGCAAAATGAAAGCTGGAAACAGAAGCAGAAAACTGTCCAGTTTGAAAATCAAACCCGTTGGACTATTTTTTTGCATTTTCTTGCCAAATGTCACATCCTTTAGACGAACCAATACCAAATTTAACTCCAGCAGATGGAGGCATACCTGATGGTCTAGCACGTGGAGGCCGATAGACGTATTGAGGCCCATTCATAGCGCCGACGATGGCACGTGCAGAAGCATGGGCCGAAGTTCAGATATGGTCTGAATAGATAGAATGTTGCGACGTTGTGGCGAACCCTACGGTGTTGTCAAATTTCAGTTTCAAGCAGTACGATGAAATTTGGACAATTTTGCCCTTCAACGTTTGGGTGCCAGATGCCGTTTCGTGTTGCCACAATTGACGAAAGCTTTGAAATAGATAATGGTAGTCCTAAGTAGTGAATGCACATATCTCCTAGTTTACGAACCAACAGATATGGTCCGCTAGGTATTGTGTTTCTTCATTTTTATTATTGCAGTTATTGTTATCGTATAAGGTAATAATTTACTTTTTTGCATTAAAAGACATCGTGTGGGGGTGACATAAGATTGTGGTTACCGTGAAGGGATAACCGTTGCCTGTCGCTAGACGTAGAAATTATTTGTTAATTATTTGCTTTTAAATTCTTTTTGAATTTGTCGTCAATTTGTTTCTTCACTATTAGAATTGCACGTGATCTTAGAAAATTTGTTTGACTATTTTATGTGAATTGTATCTGTACTTTGCTTGTGGTCGTTGTCGGTTGCATTTTGTACATTTTTTCTTTTAGTAAAATGACAACACATTTGGAGTTGTGTTTTTCTAATGGAAAAAAAAATAAGATTTTTCAATTTGACAAAACAAAAAGATTTTTTTTATAAAATTTTTGATGGAAAATGTAGGTCTAAGGTAAGTACGACAAGTAAGGTGTTTTTAAATGCGGTAAATTTGGAAATGCTGAAATAGACTGTCTTAGGAAAGATAATAAAAGAAAAGATGAAGCGAGATGTAAGGCGAATGTTGCCACTGGGTTGAGTTATGACCCAAGTGAGGTTTATTCAGAAAAATCCTAATTACTGTATATTCATTTATATGTAATCCTTTCTACAAGTGTGATTGCTTAATTCTGTTGCATGATTATATGACATTTCAATATGTTTGATATGTGCATTTACATGAATTTGAAAGAAATCTGATTACTTTGTGTAATGTGTTTGCATGCATAACTGGTTGAGATTTATAGCATACTTCTTTTGCTCTGTGAGTGGTATGAGAGAGTATGGTAATTAGAAGAAAGAGGTACAACCATTTTCTCCTTTATCTTCTGAGCCTGTGTAGTTTGTGAGATCATATGGGACATCTATGTGTAGGTTATATTCTTCTTCTTCGTGAGCCTCTTTTGTGAGTATAGTGAAGCAATAAACTCTTTCTTCTTTTCTCTTTTCAAGTGCCACCTTTACCCTTCCCTTTGTGAGATAAATCATTTGTGGAATTTTTTGAGTATTGGTATTGGAGTAACCTTGTAATGTGTAGGTTGATTTAAATTGAGCCCTAACCTTTGTGGTCGCCAATGTGTCATTTGCCATAATGAGTTTGAGATACCTTAATAGTAAGTGTGCAGTATATCTTTTAATAATGTGGAGTATAGATGTCTAAGGGTGCATTGGTGATACACAATGGGGATGTGGAGTGTGATATTTGGATCATGAGTAAAAAGGTAATTCAATGTCAGGAATCCTTTATCTGGTAAGACCCTGATCAGGTAGAGTGTAAGAGAGATACTTTTATCACTTTTATTAGATGGAGACCCATTACCCACTTAGGTTGAGAGAAGTGAGGTAGTGATAGAGGATTATCATGTGTACTTAGGATCTACATAGGTTTACCAGTTAGACATGAGTTAGTAACCAGTCAAGTGAGCATGGTGGGCGATAAGAGGAGATATGTGTTCTCGAGGTGTGAGCTACACGGGGATGAGATATGATAAGTGTAGTGAGATCTTTTTGGGGGGTCATTTATGCATTTGTTGCATATGTGCTTGGCAATTTTGATTGATTAACTTGGTGTTAGTTTGTTGTTTTATGTGAACGTGTTTTGAAAAGATTTATGTTATCATATATGATATCTCTATCATATGTTTATTTGCTCTTGATTGATTACTGGATTATCTGTTTTTACTGGTGTTCTTAACCTTAGCCCTGGTGAGTATATGGAGCATGTATGGTATGTGTTTGGATCCGAAACACGATGTGTCTGTGATACCAATTTTATTTGGTTACCTTGATTATGCAAGTATAAACTTTGAGTTTTGTTTGTTTGCAGGTTGATTGGGTATCAAGGTGGAGTTTTGTTGGATTTTGATATCCAATAATTCCAGCGATGATTTAAAACAATTCACAGATAATTTATCGACACCATTAACTTGGCTCAACCCGGAAACAACCTTGCACACTTTAGGATGGCCCATGAGTTTAGCCCAATTGTCATTGTGGTTATTGGTTTAGACCTTGGTTGATTGGTTATGTTTTGGCCCATTTAGTTGTAATTAAGTGGCAGCCCAATTGGAGAGGAGTGAAATGGCCCATATAAATGACCTAATTGTTTAACTATATATGCATTCTGCACAGCCGTATTCTTCTTTGTGTGTGAGCTACATGGAGAGATAGAGAGAAGGGCAGCTGGCATTGGGAGAGATTTGAGAGAGATTCAACCATTGCTTTACCCATACTTTCTCTATTGCAGCCACTACCTTTAGCATCCTTTGTGAGTTAGTAGGGGCAACTAGAGTGGGATGAAGAGGGCAACCGAAAGTGAAGGTTGTGGGTCGAGCAAGCCTTGGGTGGTGTTCATTTGGATGGTTTTTCTGATCCCGGAATCAAGTTTTCTCTTGAATTTTAACAATACAAACCAATTTAATTTTTATTATAATGACCCGAATCGAATAATTCGATTTGATTCTGGTGGTTCCCTATAAAATTGCCAAAACAAATCGTTAATGTCTCTACTCCAAATAGTGCCTACTTGATTAGCTTTAAATTGTACATGTTTTCAAAATGAAAATTATTACTTGACTCTAATTATCTGTACTTAATTGAGAGTTGAATTGCCTTGTATGAAATATGTTTTAAATTAATAATACTCAATCTCAAGCATCTCTATTCGACTATGCTAATGATTTAAGTTCAAGCCTCATTTTGAGAGGAGAGATGAATTTCAGTAACAAAAAATGTACCTATGCTCGACCCCAGGTTGAATTGCATCATTTGGGAATTTTCAAGTTAATAGTTTTAACCGTAATATTTTGGGTCGACTATGATAATTGATATGTGGTTTGTGTTGGATTGTGTGCCCATATAGTATATTTTTGCTGATGTAAAAATAACAATATTCTTATATTAAATAAAATTATTTTTATTTCATTTATTGTATTTATTTAATTATTGAGCATGTGAATTAAAGTGTCTATGATCACTTGTGATAATATAAGTTGGGTACTTGCGTTGAGAAGTATAGTGTGACACAATTTATATTTTGATCATAAATAATTTGTTCACTACCAATGTAAAAGGGTGGCACCCTGTACCGGAAGGTTATAGTGTTGTTCGATTCATTATTTGTCCTTATCACATAAATAGTTAAATGAGACACTAGTACACATGAAGTGTATTGAACGGATCACATGTCGAGTTTAATTATATAACATGACCGTGCGGAGAATTAAATTTCACTTGACCACTATGTATTTCATTCAAATCACTTGACAGAGTTATGTATATCTTTTCGTGATTTTAATGGTTCTTTGATTCATCAATGGATGAGATCAATTTGACTGGTCAACTATCTCGATAAGTTGGAAGTTGAGAATGAGCGAAATAGAGAATATGAATTCGTGTCGGGAACCATTGCACTAAAAAATCAATAGAGTGACTACTTAAATATTTTTTGTTGAACGGTTAAAATTTGGGCTCAGTGTTTAGCGACGACTAAATTTAGACATTTGTGATTTGTTCACATGACCGTTGAATAAAATTGTACTTAAGTTAGTGACAATAATTAGAGGGGCAAAAATGGTCTTTTATGCTCGTATCTAATTATCGAATCTCAGACGGAGATAAAATACATATACGGCAGGTCACAGGAAAGTATTACAAATATATTGGCTTCTGTAATCTTATATATTCCAAGAGTTCTGTCTTTTGCCTTTAGTGGAAAAAGCAAAGACTAATAATTAGATTGGAAGTTTGGAAAATATATGTTCGATAAGGACCTTGTTGTAGATTTATAAAGTAATTGAATTCAATTACGGTAATTATAATCGTTTTGGATTTAATTGTAATTACACTAAAGTTTTGTACTTACTTGTAGTTACTATAAAAATTGTAAACTTATTTATAATTGTAATTGAAGTTTTAGGACTGCAAATGTAATTATATGTAAACTAATTGGATTTGGACTTTAATTAAAACTCCTACTTGGATTTTAATTAAGACTCNGGAGAGAGAGAAAAAGTGAGAAAAATAATATATTCTTATTGTCCAATCCAAGAATTAGTTTCTTGATTTAATTAAAAGAAGGTGCTCACCCACCAGTGCAATCTTGACTTTGGAGAATACCATAGAAGATTTAGAGGTTTGAAGCATCAAGTTCTTGCAATTAAAAGACTGGATGCTCGTGATCCAAAAAGCTGAAAGTTATTGATTCAAATTAAGTTCTAGAATTGATCATCTAATTAAGGTAAAAATTCGAATCCCTAATTCTTTTTATAACATATACGTCAACATCCAGATGATCTTTTTTATTGAATTAATTTTTTTTTTTAATTTCTGGATAATTCTGCTTCCACATTCCAACAGTTTGCACCGCACACATTTCTCTATGCGAATGACGTAGGTACTTTGTAGTTAACAATAGGGAAAATAGTAGAGGAAGTATAAGGATACAGCATATACAAAAGTGTTCTTGAAAGAAACTAAATTGTTACTTTGATGTGGTTCAAAAGTATGTTTACAAAAGAATGCCTCTAATCATTATTGTTCCCTATTTTAGGTGCCAATGTTGCTGCCTCAATGTCCATTTTTCTTTTAATTACATAACTATTGGACCTCGACCTCGATATGAGGCCTACATAGTTTATGGACAAGTTTCATGAAAAGATCAGTAGAGTCCACTTTATGTACATGTGCCTCTATCTTACCCACAACCCATGGTGAAAGAGTACTTGAACGGTAGAGAAAAATAAAAGGGAAGAATGCATACATAAGATAGTTCTTAGAAACAACTTCAATTTTAAGAAACTTGTTATAAACTTTCAAAAATCAAACTATATTTACTATATAAAATATATTACATATATATTAGATACTAACAAATATTTAAATATATTCCCCTTAAATCAAGAATTCAATTACAACCTGCTTCCAAACGGAACACTTTCACTTTAACCCACTATAAAAGTGATAATAAATTCTCCAGTCACAAAATTGTCTATCCCCAATGTCGGAAATTGGCTCAATCAAAACTGGGGATTGTTGAACAAATTGGTAATAGTCAACACTCAAGAGAGCAGATAACTTCACAACAATGGTCACAAACGCAGAGGATTATGGAGCTAAGAAATTGAGCTTGCTCATCATCCCGAAGTACTTTTGAGTGGGTTTTAAGTCACAATTGATAAATGAAAACTTTGTATTGTAACTGATTGTTTTCAATATTTAAATTGACAAATTGGACGTTCCAATCGTTTGTTGCAGTGAAGGAAAATCTAAAACCTCAATTATCGTGGGTATGTGATTTACTGTGACCTTATTTTATGTTTGTGAGCTATGAATATTACCACAATTGTTTCAATAACTCATATATCACAGTTTGCTACAACCTGCATGATTTTCTACTGATTTCTGCATCTTTAGACAATGATTGGGTAGTGAATGATGTGTTATTGCTGATCACAGTTACTTCTTTCATTATTGATAATATTGGTTACAATCACAGATTGGGTAAATTCATTGTTCACAAAATGAGTGATATCAATAATATTTGACCTTGTTTTCACGTTTGTAACCGTGAATATTTCCACAATTATTTCAATCATTGAGATGTCAGATTGCTACATCCTACATGATTTTCTACTGGTTTCTGCATATTTCAACAATTCATGATTGAGTAATGTTAATGTGTTTTTGCTGGTCACAGTTACTCCCAGCATTATTAACGCATTATTGTTAATATTGGTCACAGTCACAGATTCGATAAACTAATTGTGATATCACAAGGTTGCAAAATGTGTGATATTGATATTTATCAATAATATTTGAATTCAATACACTGCGACCCGTAATGTTATTTGTGACTTACATAATTTTTTCGTGTACATTTGCAGCAATGGGTTATGTACAGGTTTGTCTATTGAAAAAAGCACATTCTTCTTTGGTTTTAGTTGATCATAATTGCAATTATATGAAGCTGGTTGATACTGTCATGTTCAAGTTTACTTTCGATCCTAAAGTCGAAATAACAATGAAGTATGTGTTGAACAGCAGTCTGCCTCGATTCAGAATAAAAAGTGACAGTAATGTGTTATCGTACATGACGCTGAAAGGAGTTTGAGTCGGAGCCGATCATTAAAATAATTTTTTAGAAAAATTGGGATTCAATTCTTTTTAGAAATTCATCAGCGAGTTCTATCACTTCAAATCCCATTACAATAATGCAAACTCAAAGAGTTTTTTCCTTGAAATAGGTCATTCCGTCATTCAAATTCATTATAGTAAGCATTTATTTGCAAGGTTTTTAGTTAGTTAGGATTTAGGGATATTGTAGTTGTTAGAATTTGGTTATGACTCGAATTCTTTGTTGAAGATAATTGAGAATTTTAATTTAAGTGCACATTAATTAGAATCTTATTTGAAATGCAAATATGAAATTCTATTCAAGTTCTTTTGGCAAATTCTAATTGAAATTCTACTTGGAAGCCTATTAGGAGTAGGAATTTGTGTTGGACTTGAAGAAGACTTGGGAATGAAAAAAAAAAAATCATTGGAAGGAGTTTGAGTCGGAGACGAGGTGCCTGACGTCATGTCTGTAAATATTAACAGCAAGGCAGTGGAGCTGCGGCGCCGCCTATTCTGCTCTCTTCACTGTTTTGGTCTCCCTTTTAATTTTGGACTCCTTTTTTTAGCATTTTATTTCATCTACAACTCTATTACAAGGGTTCGGATGTCCCCTAATTGTTCCCTATATATAGTTGGCTCTTCATTATGATTTAGTAAGAAGATAGAAATATTGTAAACACATAATTTTTGTATTATTTCTCAATATTATAATAAAATATCAATTCTCTCCAAAATTATATTGTTCTTATGCGATTGTGCCGATCAATAATTCCACTTTTATTCACTATTCTTTTTCAAGATATAATAAACCTATGTTTATCACGACATGACCCTATTCCTAGTCTGTATTCATATGACAAACATGCATTGATGATTAAGATTATTCCACACGATCGCGCACTTCATAAATATCATTCATAATATTTACTCTTTATGTGTTCTATAAGCAGTTTTCTACCTATCGTGAGTTTTTCAACTCGGGTCTGACAACTATGGTTCCATATACAGTGTTCTACCTTTCGTGAGTTTTTCAACACTACGAATAAGCTACTTAATGCCCTAATGGTGCACAAACATTAAAATAATATGAATAAGCATATTTATGGAATTATAACGCGAGAATTAAACTAAAAATAACAAGTCTTGAATCAAAAACTAAAAGTCAAAGAGTTTTATCATTCATCCAATACAATTGAATTTATCCTAGCATATTGATGTAAGAATTACACAGAAAATAAAAGGAAGACATCACCCAAATCATATAAATATGAGAAGAATCTGGAAATATTCGCTTCGAGCTTTCAAAATTGGATCGAAGCGGTGAATTACTTATTCTTTAATGTGAGTTCTCTTCTTTTCTCCTCAAAAACAAGGCTCCCCTCTCTTGTTGACGGCTCCCCGCTTACATATTTACCCCCAAGATTCGTTTCCTTAAGTAGTTGACTAAAAAAAAGAAACCAGAATTTTCGCAAGCGTATCCATGCGACCGTATGGTTTACAAAATGGGCTCACTTGGAGTCCCTGTTAGGCCTTGTGCGACCTCGTGGATATATCTACCATGTGGCCGCATGGTAGACGTATCTCTTAGGGATGTGGTTTTTTAGTCTTCAACTTTAGTTTTTGTCATTTTAACCTCTTTTCTTCATTTTCCTTCTTCTAACATTCCTTGTATTCATCAAAATAGGACTTAGCTCATCTTCATTCTCAAGTGGTGCTTCGGATAATCTTTAGGCTCTTTGCACTTTGGTCCCTGAACTTTCGTTTACTTTCATTTTGGCCCATTTTCATATCATTTCTCTTGCATTCTGGCACGTCCATCAATATAGTGCTACAACATGAATTTAAACAGAATTAAGCCATATTCACGCAATTTTTGTCAACAATAGTTCATGTTATGTGGCAAAATAAGTGTTGAAAAACACACTTATCATATATTCTCATCGTATGACAGAAGGTACATCTCTTGAGGATCACCTAACTACTTTTAAAAAAATCGTCACTGATTTGGAGATCTTAAAGGTCAAATATGATGATGAAGACTTGTGATTGATTTTTTTTTTGTTCATTGTCCACCTCATTGGTGTGTACTGTCGTAGGCACCCAAAAGTAATACGAGTTTATCTACTTGTACATAATTTGGTGTACATCAAAGTAT
>CAIGRT010222582.1:0-11052 GCA_903798405.1 Fraxinus platypoda | reverse complement strand
GGTATACACAACTGAACACCCCGAAATACATAACCGTCCTCTAACAGAAAGGGAGGATGAGGTCCCTGCAGTAAACTGTGAAAAATGGGGCCAAAATAAGAACCATCAGCATAACGTGCTGATGATCCATGCAGCCGGCTGAGCGCCTCAACCACACTATTGGAAGAACGCCATTCAAAATTAGTATTTCGAAAATTTCGATAACTTACTAATTTTAAAAATTCTCCGACGATCGTACGCTAATCGAATCTGCAAATTGCTTATGTAATATCAATGTTTATTTCGAGAACTACATTATAGGCACATCGAATAATCCAAACAGATATCGAAAATAGTTAAAGATGCGTTAAACGTAAGTTTTTAAAGAAATTCCGTGTACCAACTCCCAAAACGGACACTGTATACAAAAGTTACGCCATTTTCTTCGAACGCCGACCATCCCAAACGTTCCAAATACTTAAGTGTATGTTCCTCCACACTAACCTCATCAGTTACCTTATCATTATTTTTACTATACGAAGAGGATGGCTTATTGGAATCCATCCAAAATTCCGAGTACCAACTCCTAACTCCTGACTTACCGAAATTAGCTACTGTAACTTTTAAAGTGGTTGAGAATGCCGTTCTTGACATGTGATTCTCCTATGTCACCGAAAAGGGACTAGAGATTATTATGTGTCGAACTCTCAGAATTAGATCCAAAATAATCCATTGGCCATGTGGTCAGCCACAAGCTCCACACACTCATTTCATGCATATTTTTCTATTCATTCCCAAATGTTGCACCAGATTTATCTGCATTACTAGCCAAAACAGGATGCGAAATTTTCGATCCAAATTAATTTGTTTCCCATTTTGACTAATAGTTTTAGCACCATTACTCAATTCTGCCTTGAATAGATAATTCTCTTCACCACCTCCAACTTCTTCAACCAAATTTGTCGGTTTATCAGTTTAATGTAACTAAAGGCTCCCCCTAGTGACCGCATGTTTGCATGAAAATATCCCAAGAAAAATGATATGTTTGTACAAAATAAAATTTCCATTCATTTTTGTTACAGGCCTCCACATCAATCACCACGTGTTGGGTGATGGTGGACGAACTGAATTCATCCGTCACAAGTAGACGAACTGGATCATCCGGCACGTGGCGAATGCTAAAGCCCGCACTTCACATTGATTCATCACACCTTAAATGAATTGACCAATAGGGCTAACTGAAACCAATTTCAAAGTGACGAGGAGATAAGATACCCAAAGAGCAACTACAACTTCTGCCACGAACCACTCCACTTCGACCCTATATACTAGAAGATCTTTTATGTAAAGATCTTAAAATAAAATCTTTAAGACTGATTGATGAGACGCCCGTGTGTCGACTCCAAAACGTCAAGTCAAGCATTACTATGACCACCGGGCATCTCAACTCAGGTTTACCAACTCACTGATTTGAACGTCGAAGTGCTCGCGGCCGCTTCTACCCTCATCGAAAAAGGCCACGAGTGACTAACGGTGAGTTATAATGTGCAGGAAAGAGCTTACATGGAGTTATATCCTGTTGGCCACATGTGAGGGTCACTTGTCAAGGTCAACAGATTACCGTCGTCTGTGGAAAAACATTACTATAACCACGTAAAGAAAAAGCTTACCAAAATATTCAATTGGTCACTTGCATTAAAAAGAACAAGTGGAAGCCCCAAGGAAGAGATTTGGAGTTTCATTGATTACCTCTTGGAAGAAAAGAGTTTGCAAGCCCAAATCAATGAGTTCAAGCAACAAAGACGTATATCCGAGGAGAGTAAGGGATGCCTTTGAAAAAGAGATCCTCCGAACCAACGTCACGCACTGAAGGCCTCACCACCGCCAATGCAGGGATGGAAGAATTGTTGTGTGACTAGCTGAGGTAGCTCAGATGGATACCACCATGAGAAGCATTGGAACCCCAAAAATGGCTATGCATGAGCTCCTCATGCAAGTCCAAAATCAAAGAGGCTTCCAAGTGCCTCAGAGTACCCCATAATTAGCTTACAACCAACACCAGGCAGAAGCAAGACAGAGCCAGAGGACCCATTCAAGTCGGTAGAGAAGAGAGGCGCTGATTGAAAGGAAAGTGGGGATAACTTCGACTACACATCGGCCACCCTGCTAATGACGCTCAGGTTGGAGGGGACAACTTCCCTTGAACTATGAAGAGCAGCCCCAAAAGTCCGTGAGTGTGTTCAATCGAATTAGATGAAGGCCTAGAAATAGGAACCAATTCACCTATCAAACAGTTCGGCTACTCTTGCAAGCGCAAAGCCAAATAGCCCGGGATCCTCCATCTAGGAACATGCGAGAGAGGTGAAGCCTGATGAACTGGAGAAATCGAGGAGGGTCATCCCAGCCCTCGTCTCGTTACTTAGTAGATGGAAATGAATAAGATGGACCATGCCAGTCCTATGAGCTTGACGACAATGATGATAATCTCCGTTCTCCAAGGAATTTCGTATTTTTCCCATACGTCCTAATTTTGAAGTACGAGGGAAAAGAAGACTGAGAAACACCTCAGTAAATACAAAACACAGATGAGTCTCAGAGGCGCTTTACCAGCTTTGAAGTGTAGGGCCTTTCACTTAACACTGGGCGAAGCAGCTGAGGTGTTGTATGGCAGGTTGACACCACTTAGTATCAGGAGCTAGCTCGACCTCAAAAAGGCATTTTTTAACCAGTATGTCTAAGAAAGATGGAGAAGCTCCGATCCAGCGACCCCAAAATATGAGGCAAGTAGCAGGGGAAATGCTGAAGAATTACCTAGCTCATTTCACTGATGAGATAACTTTTTGGGAGCAAGTCACTAACAAAGAGGCCTTCTCAATTCTAAAAAGAGGACTGAACATGAACATACTATTTTGGAGAAATGTCCGAAGCAAGAACCCTACCACTTATGACGAGCTGGTAGAGATGATGATAGTTGATTGTCAACGAAGATATGATTGATCATCGAAATAGAGCAGCACATGGACTCCTCCCTTCCCGAAGGTAGATGGGGAGAAGGCCTACTGCATTTGGTAAACCAGCAATGGACTCAGACCAGGCACATCGTAGCTCCTACTTCGGGGCGGCATTGACCACGAAAACTTCGAACGCTGTACCTACATTAGCTTAAGAAAACATTGGACCTGATGGCAATGTTGTGGAGCCAGAACATCTAGGAAACCCTCTAACCCAAGGAATAAAGGAAGGCATGAAGGACCTAAAAATAGGCCCCCCTAAGGAGGTGAGACCTTATTGTACCTTCTACCGTTTCTATAGCCACGACATGAGCGAATGCTGGGACATCCCCCGATCCGCTGAAAGAAGCAGTCCTTGCAACAAAAGGAAGCAGGGGTCGCCTTCAGGATGGTGCTCCAAGGCTGAGTTCTCCTATGAGAGCGAGAAGAGGCAACATTCGCCTTGACATGGCGAAAGTGATGATAGGGAGAGACCTAGGTACCAGGCAGCGACGCAGGAGAGATCCTCCTGTCGCAACTGTAAACATGCATGTTCGAGAAATCGACACGATTATTGGAGGACAGCATGTAGGAGGCGAATCACGAAACGCACAAAGGAATTATACTAGGGAGGCTAAAGGTTCGCCCATGGCAAGCTATTTAGTGAACGAGTCCCAACGGGCGAGACCTGTAGAGGCCATTACATTCACTTAAGAAGATGTGGCAGATGTATACTATCCTCACTGTGACGCGTTAGTTGTAAGAGCTGTGGTGGCTCGAAATGGACTGAAGCGCATGCTTGTAGACAATGAGAGTTCAGTGAATATTTTGTTTGGCTTCGCCTACAATAAGATAGTGGATCACAAACTCACTTCTATGACTGCTCCCATGTACAGATTCACTGGAGATAGCATTGTTCCAAGAGGAAAGATCACCCGGCTGTCAAAATGGGGATGCCACTTCTAGTAGCTCACCACTTTATGAAATTGTTGGTGGTCGATCATCGGTCTGCATAACATGGGATATTAATAAGGTCGGCTTTACAGGAGTTGTGGGCTGTGACCTCCATCCATCATTTGTGCATGAAGTTTCCTACCGAGCGGGGAATAGCTACTGTCCAAGATGATCAGATAGGGTCAAGGGAATGTTACCTCAACTCTCTAAGAAAGGTCGAGCTCCGAGGAGTTAATATGGTGCTTTTTGATACTGAAATGATCGACACCCTCGAAGAGGACAGATCCTATAAAAGGAGAAGATGTCAAGATAGCATAAGCTCTTGGAAGGAATATTCCTGAAGGGATAGCTTTGGACGAGTTGGACCCTCGAATCGTTAAGTCAGAACCACACATGGAGGAGCTAGAGAGTTTTCCTATGGACCCCTAAGACACTACTAAAACTCTACGAGTAGGGAAGGATTTGCAAAATGAAACAAAAGAGAAATTGAAGAAATTTCTGCACAAGAATTTGGGCGTCTTTGCATGGAAACATGAGGATATGATAGGAATATACCCGAAGGTTAGCTACCACCGCTTAAGAATTGATCCAAACCATACACCGAACAAGCAGAAAAGAAGAGCATTCAATGCAGAGAAGTATGAAACTTTGAAGGAGGAAGTTGAGAAATTGATCAGCAATGGTTTCATTAGGGAGGCCACCAATTTGATGTGGATATCCAATCCGGTGTTTGTAAAGAAACACAATGACAAATAGAGAATGTGTATTGGCTTCTCCAACCTCAATCAGACATGTGGAAAGGAAAGCTTTCCACTCCCTCTAATAGACCAGCTAATAGGAATGACTATAGGACACGAACTACTCAATTTCATAGATGTTTATTCAGGTTATAACCAAATTTCCATATA
This sequence comes from Fraxinus platypoda, assembly GCA_903798405.1. NCBI lineage: Eukaryota > Viridiplantae > Streptophyta > Magnoliopsida > Lamiales > Oleaceae > Fraxinus > Fraxinus platypoda. The sequence goes on along the minus strand of CAIGRT010222582.1, from coordinate 6,221 downwards.
CCCGACGGATGAGGATAACACCTATTTTTATCATAGATATGGGGTTGTATTGTTATAGGGTGATGCCCTTCGAACTAAAGAATGCTGGAGCCACATACAAATTGAAGAACGCTGGCAGAACGATGGAAATTTAAGTGGACGATATGTTGGTAAAAGCCTCCAAGTGAAGGATCATGTAGAGCACTTGTATGCTGCATTCCAAATTCTGAGAAGATATAGGATGAGGCTAAATTCACTTAAATGGGCATTCGGTGTAGCTTCCGTTAAATTCCTCGGGTACATTGTGAATTAGAGAAGCGCGAATCCAGGAAAAATCAAAGCTCTGATCGAAATAAGATTACCACAGAAGCCTAAGGAGGTGCAAAGACTTATTGGTAGGGAGGCAGCACATAATCGTTTTATCTCTTAGGCCATGGAAAAGTGTTTTCCCTTCTTTAAAATTCTCAAAGGGGGGAAGAGGTTCCTATGGACATCGGAGTGTGATGAGGCATTTCAGACTGAAGAGTCACCTTGCACAGACCCTCTCCTATCCAAACCCAAGGCGGGCGAGCCTTTGCTGCTCTATTTGGCTGTATCCGAGGATGCATTCGGTTAAGTTCTTATAAGAGAAAAAAATATGCACCAACTACCCATTTACTACCTAAGCAAAGCCTTGCTACCAGCAGAGGCTTGCTACCCAGACATGGAGAAGCTCACCCTTGATCACTTTATCTCGAAAATTAAGTTCATACTTCCAAGCCCATAGTATTCATGTATTGACGAACTTCCAACTTAAGCAAGTCCTTTAGAAGCCAGGCGCCTCAGGAAGGTTGTTAAAATGGGCAGTTAAGCTTAGCGAGTTCGATATAATGTACAAATCAAGGACTTCGGTTAATGGTCAAGCCCTTGCAGACTTTGTTGATGAATTTGCCAGGGCTCTTGAGACAGAAGTAAATATGGGACCGGTGAAACCTCCCGCTTGGAACCTTTTTGTTGACTGGTCATCTGGAGAAATCGATTGGGGAGCAGGAGTGGTCTTGGAAAGTCCCGAAGGTCATAGGCTTAATTGCGCTGTAAGGTTCGGGCTCAGGGCATCAAACAATGCCGTTGAATATGAGGCACTCCTAGCCGTCCTCCGTTTAGCTAAAGAGATGCAAGTAAAAAGGTTGCTCATCAGCAGTGACTCGCAATTGGTTAAGCCAAGTTAATGACAATTTTGGGACTAAGGACAAAAGTATGGCAGCATACCTCAAACTTGTCATGAACTTTTTCCTTAACTTTGAAAAATTCGAAGTGACGTAAAACCCCTGTCTTGAGAATACCCACGCCGATGCTCCGTCGAAGTTTGCTAGTAGTAAGAATTTCGAATTCCTCAAAGTGGTTCCCATTGAGCACCTCGCTGAACCCTCAATCATGAGGAAAGAGGAAATGACAAAGGTAGCTCATTTTGTCATACAAGATGATGTACTATTAAACGAGGTTTCTCATCCCCCATCCTTAGGTGCACAGGAGGAGAAAAGACAAACCATATCCTAAGGGAGACCCATGAGGGAATCTTTGATAATCATTCCGGAAGATTAGCATGGAGCACAAAGTGCTTAGACAGGGGTATTTCCAATTTATTTGCCAAGACAGTCGTCACAAGAGCTCACAGTAATATTAAGCCCGTGGCCATTTGCTAAGTGCGGAGTCGACTTCGTAGGCCCACTGCAGAGAGGGAGAGGGAATGCCAGCTTCGCCATTGTTGGAATCAACTACTTTACAAGTTTCTTTGGAAGAATATCATATGCATGTTCGGCATCCTCCATTCTGTTGTGTCGGATAATGGCAAATAGTTCGACAATAAGAAGATTAGGGATCTGTGCAACGATCTTGAAATTAATAAACATTTCTCTGCACCTCATCATTCCCAAGCTAATGGCTAGGTCGAGGCTATCAACAAAACCACTAAACACATCCTGTAAAGAAAGATGGATGTTTCAAAGGGTGCGTGGGTTGATGAACCCCTCAAGTTCTTTAGGCCATACTCACCACTAGCAGAACTTGCAACTAGGGAAACCCCTTTCTCCATAACTTACGAAGCTGCGACCCTAAGCCCAGTAGAGGATGGAGTACGCTCGTCTAGTCGCGTCCACTTTAATAAGATAACTAATGATGAATTGAGGAGGTATGAGGTTGGATTCCTTGGAAAAATGAGGGAAGATTCTCAAGCTAAGCTCACCACATACGAACGCAAGATGGTTCACTACTACAATGCCAAGTAAAGAAAATAGCCTTTTGCATGGACGATTTGGCACTCCGGAAAGTTTTCCCATCCTCGAAGGAGTCAAGAACAGGAATATTGGGACCCAGTTGAGAATACCTGTATCGCATTACGGAGGAGGCGAGACCCGGTACATATAGGATTTGAAAGTTTGGGAGGAAAATTGATGCCTCACCCTTGGAACATTAAACATTTGAGAAGAAATTACCTGAAGGGAAACTTTCAAAACAAAGTGTAACTTTGGCCACGTAAATATTTTTGTTAATAGAATAGATAAATTAGTTGTCAGTTCACTACTTTTCCCTCGTGTGACGTTCCCACCGGGGTTGCCTTATCTGCCCTTCAAAGGTGATATTTTTCATGGAAGAAGCATCAACCATGGAGAAACACCCTTGAAGAGGTGCGAGATGCTTCCCACGGGGCCACCTTTGCCAATGATGTCCATTCCATTAGGAGAGGCACGTGATGCCCCCACTAGGGTCGCCTCATTTGCCATTCGAATGTGATGTTTTCCATGGATGTACCATCCACCATGGAGAATGTTCTTAAAGAGGTGCATGATGCCTCTTACGGGGCCACCTCGGCCAAGGATGTCCACTTCGTCAGGAGAGGTGCGTGACTCCGTCACTAGGGTCGCCTCATCTGCCCTACATCCATGGATGAACCATCTACCATGGAGAACGCTTTTGAAGAGGTACGTGATGCCTCCCATAGGGTCACCTCTGCCAAGATTGTCCACTTCATTAGGAGAAACGCGTGACGCCCCTACTGGAGTCGTCTCATCTGCCCTTCGAAGGTGATGCTTTTCATGGATGAACCATTGTGCATGGAGAACGCCCTTGAAGAGGTGCGTGATGCCTCACATGGGACTACCTTTACCAATGATGTAACTTCATTAGGAGAGGCGTGTGATGCCCCCATTGGGGTTGCCTCATCTGCCCTTTGAAGGTGATGATTTCCATGGATAAACTATTCACTATAGAGAAAGCCCATGAAGAGGTGCTTGATGCCTCCCACGGGGTCCCTCTGCCAAGAAAGTCTACTTCGTTAGGAGAAGAGTGTGATGTCTCTACTAGGGTCGCGTCATTTGCCCTTTGAAGGTGATATTTTCCACCATGAAGAACGCCCTTGAAGAGGTGCATGATGCCTCCCATAGGGCCATTTCTCCCAACGATGTCCACTTCGCTAGGAGAGACGCATGACACCCCCACTGGGTCGCTTTATCTGCCCTTCGAAAGTGATGCTTTCAATGGATGAACCATCCACCATAGAGAACGCCCCTGAAGAAGTGCATGATGTCTTCCACGGGGTCACCTCTGCCAAGGATGTCCACTTCGTTACGAGAGACGCGTGACGCCTCCTCTGGGGTCACCTTATTTACCCTTCGAAGGTGAGGTACTTGATGCATCCCATAGAGCCACCTCTGCCAACGATGTCCACTTCGTTAGAAGTGGTGTGTCACACCCTCACTAGAGTCGCCTCATATGCCCTTCGAAGAGATACTTTTCATGGATGAACCATCCACTATGGAGAACGCCCTTGAAGAGGTGCGTGATACCTCCTACGGGGTCGCCTCTACCAAAGATGTCCACTTCGTTAGGAGAGGCGCTTGACGCGCCCACCAGGGTCGCCTCATTTGCCCCTCAAAGGTGATGTTTTCCTTGGATGAACCATCCACCATGGAGAATGCCCCTGAAGAAGTGCATGATGTCTTCCACGGGGCCACCTCTGCCAATGGTGTCTTCCACGGGGCCACCTTTACCTTTCAAAGGTGATACCTTTCATGGATGAATGATGGCATCCACTGTGGAGAACGTCCTTGAAGAGGTGCGTGATGCCTCCCACGGGGTCGCTTCTGCCAAGGATGTCCACTTCGTTAGGAGAGGCGCATGATGCCCCCATTGGGGGTGCCTCATTTGCCTTTCGAAGGCGATGCTTTCCATGGAAGAACCATCCACCATGAAGAATGCTCTCGAAGAGGTACGTGGTGCCTCCCACCAGGTCATCTTTGTCAAGGATGTCCGCTTCATTATTCGAGGCGCGTGATGCCCTACTTGGTCACCTTATTTGTCCTTCTAATGTGATTACACACGAAGTTTCATTCGTTTGAGCAATGTGATTACATGAAGTTTCATTTGTTTGAGTTATGTGATTACAAGAAGTTTCATTCGTCTGAGCGATGAGATTACACATGAAGTTTCATTCGTTTGAGTGATGTGATTACACGAAGTTTCATTCATTTGAGCGATATGATTACACATGAAGTTTCATTCGTTTAAGCAATGTGATTACACTTAAATTTCATTTGTTTGAGTGAGGTGATTACATGAAGTTTCATTCGATTGAGCGATATGATTACACATGAAGTTTCATTCGTTTAAGCGAGGTGATTACACTTGAAATTTCATTCGTTTAAGCGAAGTGATTACATGAATAAGTCTCAGTTGTTAAGAAAGAGATGTGACTACACTAGGAAAACGTCATTCACTAAAATTCACCAAGGATAAAGCCATTACAATTTGAGAAAAATGTTCAAGGATCTACAATTACGATGGGCCCACCCCCATTTTTTCTTGAGGGACCTCTCCTCTTTGGCTTCGGTGTTAGGGCGGCCTCTGGTAGGTCCGTTGAACTCATCCTCGAGGAAGTCAATATCTAGCTCCGAATGGACATCCCTCAAGCAAGCTGGCATCTGCAGGGCATTTCATGAAGCCAGTAGTTGGCGAAGTTGTCATACTCATTCGTTTGATCAAAGTTGTTGATGTAGTTCTTCACTGACACCTCACCCACTGTCTTCACTTCAGCCTTCAAATATTATATCTCTTCTTTTTGGGCTTTAGTCAACATCCTCAACTCGGCCTTATCCTTATTAGGCCCCTCCATGCCTCGAAGGCCATTGATGTTCGTTGGATTGATCAATCCGCTTAGTCAAGGTTGCCACTTGAGAAACAGACTCGTGGAGTTCAATCTTCAGTTGGTTCGTCCGTATTTTAGCAGCATCCAACTTCACCTCCACCTCGGTCCTCTTTATTTCGGCCTCACCAGCCTCGCTTTTGGCCTTCCTCCCATTTCTTCGAGGCGTCTAGCCTTTGGCTCAATTCTTCATCCCTTCTACAAAGGTTCCGAACCAAATCCTTTGCCGGTGTACCTATACTTAGCGCATGGGCCACACAAGCGTTATTGGCAACCAATAGATCCTCAATCTTGCAGGAGTCGACGTGATCTTGCCATTCCTCAGTCCAGAATTTATTGTGAACTCGGGTGACGGAGGCAATTTCGGGAGGCATCATCTCCAGATCTGCCTCGGAAAGCTCATCTTCCTTGCTCCTGAGGAAGTCCGATAACATGTCACGAGGCGGGATTTGCAAACTTCTTCACGCTTTTTCGAAGTGGATCCACCATTTGGCTGGCGATGTTTCACATGGTAGTTTTCTTCACCACCATACCCGTTTGGCTTTCGGAAGTAGCCTACCTAACCACCCAGTAAGGATAAAAGGGGGTGGAGGAGGTTTGGCCACAGTCGCAACCGAAGATGATGCCCCAGATGGGCTTACTTTTCTTCTCTTTATTAGCGAAGTGGCCTCGTCCACTTCATTCTCCTCCACAAGCAACTGTTTTTTGCTCAGTTGGTTCAGTTTTTTTCGCTTCCTTCTTATATATAGCTGAACTGGTCTTCAAGACCTTCGACTCAACTACACTTCAGCGGATTGTGCAAAGTCTGGCCTTAGTAGTTTTTTCTTCAAAAAATTGTCTATAAAAAGAGTGTTAGTATATTCGCGTAGGCTGTTAAATGGAATTGAAAGTGCAAATAAAACTCACCCTGGACAAAAATAGTAATATAATGGAATTGAAAGTGCAATTGAATACACCCCTTTAGTCTCAACCATACGAATAGTAATATAATTCGTGAAATTGAAGGACAAATAAATAATAATCACTTAGACTAGAAGTCATAACTTGAACTTGGACAGTGTTTGAA
>CAIGRT010222575.1:0-15546 GCA_903798405.1 Fraxinus platypoda | reverse complement strand
GGTATTTTGGTCTAAATTCTTTTAAAATGGACATTTTTGCAATGGTGGACATTTTTGCGAATGAACACAAAAAAGTGGACATTTTGTGAAATTTCCTCAATATTAAATGATTTTAAAGTTTGCTTCATCGGTCACAGTTAGTTGATGGCTCCATTTCGGTAGGCAAAGAAATTTGGGTCTATTTTCTTGCCAGATGGGCCTTGTAATTTTGGCTTGGACGAATAGGGTTCATATATATGACAATTGAAACGGGTCCCACTATTTTTCGATGAATTAATAAAATTTGTCGATTTCGGAAAAAAAAAAATTGTCTTTGGAGTTTGAACACTCTTCTTTCACATACACAAAACATAAATTTTTATAAAAAGTCTATTTCCGAATATTCTAATACTAATAGTAGCAATTTAAATTATTAAAAGTATTCTAAGATTTTAAATTTTGAAAAACTAATGTCAAATAATATGTTACATACGTCCATACATACATAGATAGACAAATATTACGCCACCTAATTGGCACAATGTGAACAAGTTTCTTATTTTCTCTATTGTTATAAATTAACCTAATTTCGGTCAGATTCTTTTATCAATATAAGGGGGTGTTTGATACATATTATGTAGAAAAGAATGTATTTTATGATGTGATGCGATGGAAAATATGTGTTTAGAAAATAATGAAAAATTTTGAATTTGCGTGTAATATTATTTTATTGAAAAATGTGTGGTTAAAAATGAATATTGAAAGAATGAATTTTGAGAAGAATGTGGATCAAATAGGAGCTAAATATTGATTTCTTTATGATTATTAGCAAAGGAAAAAAAATCCAACTAACTTTATCAACCCCGCGATCAGCATAACTTCAGTGAAAAGAAATTTTTTAGTATTATTTTATTTTATTTTTGGTCAACTTGTATCTGTATATTGTAAGGAAAATGCAGATTCCTCGAAGAATCTTTCCCCCCCACCTCACAGTAGCATAATTTGTCGTGATTGCTTCCCAAGATTCCGCCAATCTATATCGTCCAATTACAGTTGTCCAATTAATTACATTTTGGAAAAGTCAAAAATAAAATATGAGCTTGTTTGATATACATTATTTTTGAAAAAGAAAGTGTAATTAAATAATAAGAAAAAGTTTCGAATTTGCGTGTAATATTATTTTATTGAAAAATATGTAATTGAAAAGAATATAGAAAAAAAATGAATTTTGAAAATAATGTGTATCAAACGAGGGCATAATTTTCTTTTTCACTACAGAATCAAAATGTCACGATTAACTCAAACTAACATAAAATAACTATTTCACCATAAAAAGAAAACCCACTTCTTTCCTTTTCACTTTTAAGAGTCGTTTTCCATTAATTTAGTCACAATTTTACTTTTTATTACATATTGAAAAAACGAAAAGTAAGATATTATTAAAATAATTGAATTGTAGTAAAGTTAAAATCGTTCAAAAAATGATTCTCACTTGATGTGATATTTAATATATTATAGATTTTCAATAGGTTTATTTTATATATTTCAATCAAATCACCAACCTTCATAAATATTTCAATTAAGGTCACTGTGTAACTTGCCGTTACTAAAAATTTAAACTAACGAGATTTGTATGTGTGGATTTAACAATGACATGGATGAAGTCGCTATGATTGGGCAAACATGATTTCAATCTACAGTTATTCCATTCTAGATATCAATGTAACTCGTCGTTACTAAGTCTTTAACTTGCTAAGGTGGATGGAATGTCGAGGTGGATGAAGTTTTTAGAATTGGACAAATTGGATTAAAAGTGGATAAGCACGATTCTTTCACTAAATATTCAAAACTCAATTCACAACTTGATTGGAATTCAATCCGATATTTTAAAATCTTGCGTACCAGCTACTAGATTTGTTAAATTCAACGCAAGCATATCCCGTTAGTAGTAGCAACAAAATGTAACATATCAATTAAAATAATTACATAGTTTAGTTATTCGACTGAAACATTTTAAAACTAGGCCACAAATTAACCCTATTTTCAACCCATTATTTTCCAAAAAATAATCATCACACAATCCTTCTATAAAAATCAAAGTCTTTGCATGACTCGAAACAGTATACTCTCTTCATATTCGAATAGACAGTATAGCCCATAAATAAAGTGCCACGACAATGGCAAATTCCACGGCGGTGCCGATAGCCTACGCCTACACCTCGGCTGCAGTACCGGACTGGCTAAACAAAGGCGACAACGCATGGCAGATGACCTCCGCCACCCTCGTCGGACTCCAGAGCGTCCCCGGCCTCGTAATCCTGTACGGCAGCATAGTCAAGAAGAAATGGGCCGTCAACTCGGCCTTCATGGCTCTCTACGCCTTCGCCACTGTCATACTTTGCTGGGTTATTTGGGCATACAAGATGTCATTCGGCGAAAAGCTTCTCCCTTTCTGGGGCAAGGCCGGCCCGGCTTTAGGCCAGAAATTCTTGATCAAACAGGCGGCGCTGCCAGCCACCAAACATCACTTCCATAACGGAACGGTGGAAACCGATATGGCCACGCCGTACTACCCCATGGCGTCAATGGTTTGGTTTCAGTGCGTTTTTGCTGCTATAACGCCTATTTTACTGGCCGGGTCTTTGCTTGGGAGGATGAATATTAAGGCATGGATGATGTTTGTGCCGCTGTGGTTAACTTTTTCTTACACGGTGGGGGCGTTCAGCATTTGGGGCGGCGGGTTCTTGTTCCACTGGGGCGTCATTGATTATTCCGGTGGCTATGTTATTCACCTTTCGTCAGGAATTGCTGGCATCACAGCCGCATACTGGGTCAGTCACTATTTCCTTTTGCTCTTCATGAACTGTTGCACAGAATGTGTTCGATAATATTAGACCATTTAATTTTATTTGAATTCGATACTGTGTAGCTCAGTTATTGATCGTGTAATGTAAAGTGGAAGTTTGAATATTCTGCTAGATTCCTAGGTTTTTCACAGGACTTTGATTGATGTCCATCTGTCAAACTCCCCCTTTTTTTTTTTTTTTTAAATAATGTTATCTAACATCATAGATTTTACAACACTAATTTAAGTGGCATTGAGTGATGAAATTTTCTACTTGTACATCAAAAGATATACATAAGGGTCTACACCCCTTCACATTGGGTGAGACCCACTTGTATAAAATATTTTTTTATTTAAGTGGATCTCACCCCTATGTGAAGGGTTGTACACCCTTATGTACACCCTAATGTACCACTAGCAAAGCTCGTGAGTGATAGACTCAACGAAAGATAAAAATAAATAATTTATTTAATTATAGCTCTAATTTAATGACAGATTAATGTCACCTACACTGGTGTTTTAACATCAGTTCTGCTAAATAATATGTGAATTTTGCTACATTGACAAACTCAGTGACGGAGTTAAAAAACAGGGAGACACGTGGCCCAAGATAGCATTATTCATTTTGAATAATTCACAGAAATCGTACACGTGCTTTATATGGTATATTTTCTATCATTGTTATATCTAAAATCAATGAAAAATTGTCGAGTGTTATTCCGTAAAAAATTTGTCAAACTTTTTTTTAAACCCATAACATACCTGCTCAATTTCTTAGGCCGAGAAATAAAGCTTTGAACAACCTAGTAAAAAGTCTCATGAATAGTGTGACTGCATTTTCTCCCTTACTCCGTTCACACTTGGCTATTGACATTTTGTACCCATTTTTGAAAAGGTTGAACCTCAATCTTGATAGCCCCCCATTGCCTCGCCCCTAGAGTATCGTGGATGAGGTAAATCGCGGGATGTGCCTCAGCAGGCCAGGATACAAAAGCTGTCATACTGGTGCCCACAAAAAGTCAAATTACATACCTTGTAAGATGTAGGAATCAAACTCTGTAATCATGCGCTAAACCCTGTTCGGTATTGATTAAAACTAAAATTTTAATTTAAGTCGAAGTTAACAATTAATTTTAACCACATTATGGGACCTACAACTTTTCAAACACATTTCATCAACTTTTATCAAAATATACTAAAAATCTGATTTTAATCATCGTCAAATAGGGGTTAAACCTTGTTATTTGTCAAATTAGAATTTGCCCATGTTTGAGCTACATTATTTTTTTCATTCTCATTCTTTTACTCATTTTCAACCACACATTCTTCAATAAAATAATATTTTCCATCACATCAATAGTTTTTCCTTCCTTTTCAACCACATATTCATCATCACATCACATCACAAAAAAAANAAAAAAAAAAAAAAAAAAAAAAAAGCATTCTTGGCTAAAAAATGTGCACCAAACAGTATATAAAATTTTTGCGTCAATATGTTCCGTGTTAATTAAGGTTGTAAATGGAGGAAAGATTATCGTACTTAAGGCAATCCGTGGTAACTAGCCTTGATCTTCTATAGTATCCGTCGATCTTATTAGTCTTATCCTAATACTATAATTACTTAAATTGTTCCGTTATATTATCCAAATGATTGGACAAGACACAAATATTTTCTTAAATTTTTGTCCAGTTCTATTCCTATATATTAGCCAACGTGTCATAAACGAATAAACGTGTAAATTTTAATTTTCACATATTCTAGATAATACAATAATCTCATCTGAATTTATGTTACATTCAGTTCACTAAAATCTCCTCTAAACTTCAACAATATATTAAAAGACCTGTACATTTGTATAATGTTAATTTGTCATTTTTGACTTTAAAAAAATCCAATTTCCTTTCAGGTGGGTCCAAGATCGCAAATTGATAGGGAGAGATTTCCTCCAAACAACATTCTGCTAACGCTAGCTGGTGCAGGGCTGCTTTGGATGGGATGGGCGGGGTTCAATGGCGGTGATCCATACGCCGCCAACATAGACTCGTCCATGGCCGTGCTGAATACAAATATATGTGCAGCCACTAGCCTACTTGTATGGACATGGCTCGATGTCATATTCTTCGAAAAGCCTTCCGCTATTGGCGCTGTTCAGGGCATGATCACTGGCCTTGTTTGCATCACTCCTGGTGCAGGTATCTCTATTTTTCCTCTCAATACATTCTATTCATTTTGTCACGGGATCAATATTTTTAAAATCGACTCTTGGCATTGAATTGAGGACCAATCTGAGGTCAAAATTATTCAAAAAATATAAGTTAATTTTCGTATCAACATACCATTATAGAATGATCATAAATATGGTCAATCTATGTGTATTGAAGGGTTGAATGAGTTTTATTCTGATTTACACGTATAATTAATGATTTCCGGTCAAACTCCCGATTTTCAAGTCAAATTGATCAGTCATGTCTTATTTTTATAACCTTGAATAACATTAAAAAATTGGTACGATAGTTCTATTCCCTTATAAAATCAAGACGATCTTCACATGATGCGAACCCGGTTAGCACGATCGCTATCGAACCCACAGGAGAATGAACCGGATTCCAAGAACGCCCAAATAATGACCAAGGTTTAGGATTCAACCTCCAAACGATGAACCAAGCAACCGAGGGTATATTAAACCAACGACCTCTTGATCACAAAGCGTCGAAATCTCATTCAGATTTTGGATCTGACCCAATAATTAATGAACCAAACAACCCAACAAGAACGGCGCTGTGAAGGACCTTTTGATTACAATAATTATAGAAACCACACCCGATGTTTTGAACGCCACAAGATAATCAATCTTGATAAGTTTGATAGTTTGAGGCCAAGCTTCGAAAGAGAAAATTCTCCATTAATTCAATTCATCAAAAGTCTTCCAGTTTACAATGAGAATAATTCCTATTTATACTAAATCATGGAAATACTAGAAAACCTAGGCAAATAATTAAAAACGTAATTAAAGACTCCTAGAATATAGAAACTACCAAAAATAGGAATTATAGTCAAAACCAAACTTCTCGCGAAAAGGAAAGAATTCTGCTCCAGATTTTCACTATGCGACCGCATAGTGTTATTCTATGCGGTTGCATAGAATAAGTTCTTGATGCCTGGCTGGTCTCGGGAAGGACACATGCGGTCGCATGTGTTGGGACACTATGCGATCGTATAGTGTTCTGTTGGACCTCTGAACTTCGTTTCCTCGTTTCCAATGCTTTCCAACTCTTTTCGACCCTCGACCCCAACACGAAACTTGTTCCTTGGCATGTTGTCTTCAATATTATGGACTTCGTTGCTCGAACATATAAATGTATAGCTTTTATCACACTTTGAATTCTTGACTTGGCTCTACTCTCCCTCCAACATGATTTGGACATCTCATTGATTCGTGGCGCATCCCGGATCATATCATCACATCTCATTGATATGGAACTTTTTGTTCACACTTTCCCATATAATATTTAACTGTTTATGTCAACATTTAGAACAAACAAATAAATTAACGAGAAGATGTGATCAATGTTAATCTATCACTCGAATTTCAATTTTATATGTGAAACCATATCCAGGAATATGTTGTATGCATAAAATTCTATCTTAAGATTTGAAATTCAATCATTTGTATCTTTTCATAGGTGTTGTTCAAGGATGGGCTGCAATAGTCATGGGCACCCTCTCAGGGAGTGTCCCATGGTTCACAATGATGATCGTCCACAAGAAATGGACACTTCTCCAAAATATCGACGACACCCTCGGTGTTTTCCACACCCATGCTGTCGCCGGTTACCTTGGAGGCATTCTTACGGGCCTTTTTGCAGAGCCACAGCTTTGTGCCCTCTTCTTGCCTGTCACAAACTCGCGTGGCGGGGTTTATGGTGGCGTTGGTGGCGTGCAATTCCTTAAACAGATTGTGGGTGGAGGATTCGTCATAGGATGGAACATTGTTGTGACTTCGATCATTTGTGTTGTGATAAGATTTATAGTACCATTGCGTATGCCGGAAAATGAATTGGAGATTGGGGATGATGCAGTGCACGGTGAAGAAGCGTATGCATTGTGAGGCGATGGAGAAAAGTACGATCCGGCAAGGCACGGCTTGTCGTTCGGTGCTACCCAGGTTGTCTGAATGGAAATATGCAGTAATTGGATAAAACATAATCTTTTAGCATTTGTAAACTTATTTCTCTGTGTGAATATAAATTTGGTTTTAGTTTTGTAATCCCACATTTCATTCACAAAAATCCTTGATTGTGCATCAACTATTTGTGTTTCTTTTCTAGCAATAAACAGCACTATAGATTGTTCGTTACGAATAACACTTGACAACATCATATTCATCCATTTCAAAAACTGTTTTTAAAATCAATGATCCAGATTTTGACAACATCAAGGTTATCAACTATAATTGTCAAGTATGACTATACAAATAGGCTAATTCTTTCCATTAAAAATTAAGGTTCTTTACACAAGTTCAAGATCCAACTCTTAAAAAAGGTTGGGAATCCAAATGCTGTATTAGCTGCGATTTTTCATTAATAATAGTTATAGTTGTGTAGCTATACGAGAGTATATTGTACTTAATATAACATATTCAAAATATGCTCAAAGCCTATGACCTAAAACCCAACAGCAATCAGAGTTATTTAGTTTCAATAGACTAATTAAAACATTAATTAAGAGACAAGATAAATCCATGAGTCTCTTGACTCTCTAATAAAATTAATTAAGTCCATCATATAATGGAAAATTATATAATACCACATATGTAGTACTCAACAATATAATTGTCCTTTTCATACTTATATTATATGTGTATTGAGGGAATTAATGATCATGTTAGTCTACCTGAATAATTCTAACAGTCGCTCTATGCTCTATTTAGCTCAAACTTGAAAACTTGTAGTAAAGGACAAAAACTAGATGACTTGAAAAGGATCAAGCTTGACTTTTGCATGTTAACAATATTTAAAAAAGTGAATCAAAATTATGTTTTTGTTATAAAATAGAAAGAAAAAGAGAAGAAAGTAGATAAATCAAAATACTTGTGTGTGTTTATTGAGAACCAAAACCCTATATTTATAGGGAAAAATTATAATTTACAACATTCCTTTAAATGATACATTACAAAATATGTGCTTTGTTAAAACATTGTTAAGAAAATTCAATGAGACAAAATTTGAGCTAAGGACAAATAGTACAACTGCTTTTCCTAATTTCAAAAAACAAAAATGAAAATTCCTATATCGAGTTATCTATGTCTTATACGTCAATGTCTTCAATATTGTAATTCTGGTGAAGCATGTTTCGTATTTTTTTGTTATAGCCTTCAAGCAATATCTTCATATAAGAGAACTTATCAACGTTTGGTAACAATAATAAAATGATGGTTCGAGGAACAGATTTTATTGTTCTCCTCGTACACAAATTTATGAATAATTAATATTAAGGGTAAATGTCCTTTGGATTATGTACATTCATTATAGAAAGAATATGTTTCGTTAAAACCTTATTAGGAAAAATACTATGAGAAAAATCTTAATGAAGGAAAAAAAGTACATTATTCTTTTGAGTATGCTATAAAAGTTGTATCATTAAAAACTTTGTCAGGAAGACCAATAGGACAAAACGATGGTCAAGAGAAAAAAATACAAGACGTATTTACTCTCACATGATAATATCACTTGAATTATATACTTTAAGCATAAAATCCTTCAATGATAGTAAGAAAACCATACAAGATAAGTTGGCTATAATTACATTTATTATATGCATAGCCAATTTCATACATTGTCAACATAATAAAATAGAAACTTGTAATTACATCCATCAGAAGAAAATTTATCTATTTATATAAGTTTTTGCGAAATTCAGTAGCTAAGAGTCGTACATTATATATTACGATTTTATTTTTAAGTATACACCTTTATGTGTTCGGACTATAAATATAGAAACTTCAAGTTTCTTAAATAAATTCAATTTTTCTAGCAAAGCGTTCATTGATTTGGCTAATCATTTCTTCTATCGGTATGATTTGACGAATTTATTTCTATATCCTCACCTTTTATAATATGATGCATTATATCATATACAAAAGTATTGTTGACAAATTTTTCTTTCGATTCTATTTCTTTTTTATAATAATATAATTTATTGAGATATCTTCATTTTCAATTTTTCAAGTACTTGAACATTTTATGAGATTTTATAATTAGTTATGTCCATATACTCTCTAAGAATACACACCTCCAAATTGTGACCATCTTTTTATTTCTTCCCTTTTTCAAGAGTTTTTTTTCTTTAGAAAAGAATGTCACAACGCTTCAAATGTGTAATTTATATAATGCTAATAAATTGTCATTCTTAGACATTAATACGAAATGGAGCTTCTATAACTGGTATATGAGATACTATAAATTTCTTATATGCCAGTAAGTGTATCTTACAATTGAGTTATCTTTCATATTGTAAAGTGCGATGATGTAGATAGTACAATATGATGCATTATATATTATTTTCAGCTATTGATTTCTCCCTATAATGCTGAGAAAATAGTTCAAACAAATCGATAGTCAATAAAATGCGTTATAAAATATCTCTTGTTAGGGCTTAAGATATTTATAAGGGTTCAAACTAAACTTGTATTCTTAGCATTTTATAATATCCATATTACTGCACTGCAGTTGGGCAATTATTCATATATTGCACATTCAAAAATTATTATATGAAAAATATTAGATTGAAAAATATTAGGCTCTGACTATAGCCAATCGTAACATGAAGAACTTGATGTTGGCATGATGCATAATAACATTCTCTAAATAGAAATGGGCAGTCCTTTGTTTTCAATAGTAACTGTTAAGAAATTAATTAGAGGCACTTAACAATCAATTGTTTTAAATCATTTATCGTTATCTCAATTAACACTTATTAAAATGTTAAAATTTATGTTCACTAGCATTAACAAGACACGTTGTCTTGATTATATAAACTGAAAATTATGCTCATAATTTAAATTTGAGTAGTAATTTCCCAAATTTTAGGTTACGAACACTATGCAATCAACGAGTAGAATATCACATCTATTAGAAACATATCATATCTAGATAGGAAACATGGAGGGTGACGGGGCCCCAAATATCACCTCAATTAACTTTCAGAAATATATGGAATTTAGTGACTATTTTAGCTAGTGATGGTTAATAACTAATTTTCAATATTGAGAACATATATCATATAAAAAATCATTGTATTGAAGAATTTTCTGGTTCTTCGTTGAATGTCCATTTGAATTCTCAATAATTTTTTTTTCGTCAAGCCAGGTAGAAAACAACCAGAGACTTGGTCGCTCTGGCGCTCGAGCGATAGGCTTATCAAGCCCATTTTCATTTTTTGATGCGATTTTGGACTCTTATTCTTCTACAACTTGTTCTTTTGGGTTCATATATATATATGGCATGACTTGTATAGAAAAAAAAGATTCATACAACATCTTGAGAACTTTAGATTTCAACTGAGTGCATTGAGATCTTATAAACAAAATTACTATTGATTATAGTGGATTTCTCCTCCTTTACCCGTGGTTTTTTCTCATATTGGGTTTCCACATAAATTTTGGTATTTTTTTCTTCTTAATTATTTCGTTATCGTTATTATCTTGCGATCCAAATTCAAAACAAGTGTATCAGAGCAATTCTGGTATCTTATTTGTTTCATAAAAAGTGGTATGAGAGCGATGTTAATTGTTTCGCATGGCGACAATGAAGTATGATATCCTATTGTTGGATAGAAACACTAAATGTACCTTATGGAAAGTGAAGATGCGAACGGTTCTAGCGTAGATGGATTTGGAGGAAGTCTTTCTTGGCTTTGATAAGATGCCTGTTACCTGAACACATGATGAAAAACAGCGTAGGGATCAGAAATCTCAATCTTAAATTTATCTACATCTTTTAAATCAAATTCTTTAGGATGTTCTAAAGGAGAGAAGTGCAGCTGTGTTATGGTTGAAGTTGGAGAAACTTTGCATGACAAAGAGCTTGACCAGCAAGCTACACTTGAAACAACACTTTATTTTCTTGAGAAGTAATTCGTGAGATCATGCACCTCTCTTTCCTAGTTATAAAGGAAAAAGGTCCAGCTGGTTGGATCTAGCCTATTCTTGAAATAAACGACTCACGCACACTCCCTTTCCAAAAAAAGATCAATACACCAATACACTTAGATTTATTGGATTTGTTGGATGATATCATTTTAGTTATGGGCGAACGACGGGAATTAAACTTGTGCATGGTGGATTCACAATCCACTGCATTAAGTATTATCATACACGCTCGTGTTTGCAGCAATTCTTTGTTAACACAATGTCACTTTCTTAAGTTAAAAGGCAGAAAAAAAAAAAAGTAAAAGAAATTCAAAAAAGTTGCAAACACTCAAAAAAATGACAAAAATTCAAAAAATTGACATAATATCACTTTTTAAAGTCCAAGACAAAAAACCTAATATTCATTTACACAATTTTTCCTGAATGAAAATCGTATTAAAGCATTCATTTCATACCCAAAAAATCAAGTACCTACCAACTTAATACATGCAAAGCCATAAAACATCGACATATTGAATGCAGCCAAAATTTCATCAATAACCTAACAACTAAAAATGCTGAATGTCGTAATTTAAACACCATCATTGTTTGCTTGTTAGTCTTGTACATTCATTTATCATTGCCTCTTCAAATGCATTTTCATTTCTACCTCATCGATACCTCACAAATCCATTTCCTTTGACACCCATTCATTGTCTCTGTTATAATTCTGATATTGCTTCTTCTTGCCATAAACATACAATTGAGCAGCTAAGTTTCGTCAGATTTGTAGAATGTTAAATGTCTTTGGCATTTCATTCAAATTTTTATTGATGAAGTATTGTGCATACTTAATGACATAAATTCCACCATCTCCATTACAAATAAAAGAAAGAATTAAAATAATTAAACAACTAAACATCAAATGAAACGAAAAAAATATATCTTTGGAAAGCAATCTAACCCATTTCTTGTCGTGGAAGTTTTGGAACCATGTTTACAACCAATAGTTTCACAACATCTTCTTCTGCAATACCTTTGCCCTCAAAGAAGTCGATGCTGAAAAGAAGATGAGGAGTTATAACTCATAACACATACATGTTTCAGGAAAGCGAGAGAAATTAAAAAAAAAATGATAAGCACTAAATAAATTGAAAAACAAAAAAAAAATGAAATTCAAAAAAGGTGACAAACACTAAAAGCATGGCAGAAATTTTAAAAAAGTGATAAATTTTTTTTAAAAAAGTGACAAATTCGTAAAAAAGGTGACAAACACTCAAAAAGTCATAGAAATCAAAAAAAAAAAAAAAATTGACAAACACTCAAAAAAAAAGTGACAAAATTCAAAAGTGACAGAAATTTTAAAAAAAATGGACATAAATAGTATGATGATGATTTTCTCTTTGAATAATTAGTATCTATTTTACTTTGTTAAGACTTTTGATAGTAATTTAGAAATAGAAGCAATTTTCAGCCTATTTCTAAAGTGCATAAAATAGTACTCATGAGTCCCCATTTCTCTCATCTATTTAGGAAACGAGTAGTAATAAATAAAGAACATTAAACTTTGTAATTTTACAATTAAAGGTATCTGAAATTTGCATAACCTCTTAACCAACATTCAAAAAGTGAGAAAATATATATATATTTTTAAAAAGGTCTCGAAAAAAAGCATCTTCTGATGTATAATGCTCTTCACTGGGTTTTTCATAATGAGCCAAAGCAATAGGAGCATTTAATCAAACGTTTAACTATTTGTGCTAATATTTCTATCCCCAAACTATGCAGTTGAAAGAATGATTCATGTACAAACTTTTAGGGGCATCTCATATTTTCAAAATTCACTTAAGGTTTAGATCAAATACTAACATGTGATTTTCCGGACCTTAAATACCAAAAGTGCAAGCCTTTAACAGAGTTCCGTTCAACATAACAAAAGCATGGAGCTTGGACATATTATAGCAATTAAAGAGATTAACCAACCAATTAACTAAGAATAAACAACAAACAAGAAAATTATCAGCCATATACAAATTATAGAATTCAACAGTACCCAATTCTTATTCCAAGTAAACTTGGGGTTAGTTACACAAATTCCTTTGTGTCATCGCTCATTCAATCCAAAACTACCTCTTATGAAATCAATCTTTTGCAACCACCTAACATAACATTGATTTGGTCTAGCTATCCCTCTTTCAACATGTTTTGTTGGGCTAGAATAAAAGGGAGTGCATATTAAAATTCAGGAAAGTGAGATATTATCTCCAAATAAAGATACAAGGAACTGTGCATAACCTACAAACTAAGAGGTGCAATAACTTACATCGTCTTCGACTCATTGGACTGAAGAACTTTGTGATTTCTATTTATAGACAGGTAATGCATTGTCATCTCTCATTTACAATATTTTTACTCAATAAAGAACTCGATGGGATAATCCATTTCCCTTCCATAATTGAGCACTTATTTTTCATTTTTCTTCCTTTTTTTTTTCATGCCTGTACATTCAAAGGAGGGGGCACGGGTGAAGCACTCCGGGACATGAAAACCTTATCAATTTCAAGTTAATTAAAGATTATGGTTATGAAAAAAAATCTCTCATGCATGAAATTACAATCTTGTGGTCTAACAATAAAAGTGACAACGAAATCAAAAGGCAATGCAATTTGAAAATTCAAGTACCTGCCACAATATGTTGACCAATGACCAATATACATCAAAAGGGGTTATAGTGTCCATTGAATACCTTAAATAAATTCCATTCAATTGGGATAGATACAATGTCTTGATGTCAACCCTACAAGTGGAAATAGTAGTCAAATTCACATTAAAATAACCTAATGAAGAGAAGAAAATGTCAAGAAGGATATTAAATGCTCTAGATACTTGCCTCTCCATCTTTAACAAGAGTAGAAATACCAGTTTCATTTGTGCCGAAAACATAATTCGGTTCCTTAGTGACTGAAAATGGAATAAACAATCGAATTCCTTATAAAGTTCTGAAGAAATTCTTTTCTTCTTGTTTGAAGATGGTTCTTCATCAACAATTATTTTCCTCTTCAACCCACTTTCTCCGCAGAATTCGGAGTCGGAGTTTTTGATTTCGGAGTATGAATCAAGTGAGAGTTTTTGCGATTGGCGATTTGGGGCTTTTAGGGCTCAATGTTTAAGAGGTCCTCGGAAAGGAGACGAAAGAAGATAGCGGAGTTGCGAGGACCACAGAGATGAGTGTTCTGAAATGAGAGATGTGGGAGAGGGAGATGAGGTTCTGTAATGAATAACGTGGGTGAGGGTTGAGTTTTGGGGGTTTTAGTAAGGATGTAAATAATACAGTTTATACGAAGTTTAATTTTAATCAGCTTTTCAATTTTCAGAGTACCGAGCCTAATTTGTCCTTATTTATTTATTTCTTAAAGCTGGCCCAACATTTTTGTAATGTAGCCAAATAAATTTTCTAAGGTCAATTCTTTTTGGAAGACTGAACACATGCGGCTCTACATTCGTTTATCATAATCCAAAATTGAGTTTGACCTTCAGTTTCTTCAAAATTCTAGAAGAGAAATATTTGAAGTTTTAATTTATTATTATTTTAATTTTGTATGTTTTTATTTTAATATACAAAAAATATTTATAGTCTTTGTATGTAATTTATTTTTCAACTATTTATCAAAGGCCTTATATAAAATTTGTTTCGAAACTTCAAAATCTCAAGCCACCCTTGTTGAATCCTCAGGTTTTCTAAATGTCTACCTCATTAGAGAACGAAAAAAATAAAATATTTTCTATAATAAGTATGAAAGAAAAAACAAACGATTCTTTATAATACGTGTGAAAGAAAAACAAATGGCTCGCGCTTCCAATAATTTAATAAAGTTTATCTATAATTTTAAATTTGATTTGACTACAAAGGTTTATTTTATTAATCATGTTTATCATCAATACACCTACTTGTATTTCTATATATTATCATAAGAATATACCGTAAATTATTTTATTGGCAAAAAACGACGCTCATTGAGTAAATTAAATTAACTTGACCCGTGAAGTATGCCCCATCACATTTACTATTAAGACAAATCTTAACTTGCATTTTGTAATATTTATCCATCAACTCTTAATTTGTAAATCTTAACTTGCATTGAATGAATTACCATCAATTTAATCACAATTTATATTCAATTTTTATAACCTTGATATGATTAGGTGGCAAATTTTACTTGCCAACATTAGACTCGTCACATTGTCATCAATCTATGACAGTCATGTGAAATAGTAACGTGGGCTCACACCCCGAAATTGAAGTAGGATGCCAGTTTTTAAGAGTAACATCGATAATACTTTCGAACCACTTAATATAGATGACGAATAGAGTTCTAGAGTATGTTTGCTGGATGAATTATTGTCGATTTGTAGTTATGCTTAATTTTAAAATTTTATAGCAATGACAAGATTAGTGATAGGAATGTCAAATACACATTTTACATCTTTATTTAATGCGCTCATATGACTATTTTATGCCTAAATGTACTTAGTATTCTCATATTTTGATTTAGGTGACAATTCAATGGATATGGCGTAATTTGGAAGAAATAG
>CAIGRT010222561.1:0-10252 GCA_903798405.1 Fraxinus platypoda | reverse complement strand
TATAAGTTTATTCTTGTTTTTGAAAATAAAAAGACTAAACACGTTTTCAAAATTTTGCAAAATGGAAAACAGTAAATTAAATGCACCCTAAATAATTGTGATCAAACTAGTTAGCTATTTGGTAACCATTTTTTTTTTTCAAAATTGCTTTTGTATAGACTAGAGACATTGATTCTAATGATTCCATTTTTTTTTTAATTATTATTTTTTATTTTTTTTGGGGTGGGGGACCAAATCATACTCATTCACTATATATAGATGGAAAATGCTATGGGTGTACCCATAGGGATGTCCATAATGGACACCCGGCGCCCCTCCCGCCCCATAACACAACCCTATATAGATAACGACCTTTAAAATTCTGTTGAAAATAACCAAAATAAGATGCCAAACAAGTCCTTAATTAATACAAAACTTGACCCATCGAACCACTGACTTAAAAAAATGTCTGTTTAAATGAATAATAATCCAAAAATTATAAAATTGGTAACATTGAAATCCTTGAATTTTTCTGCACCAAAACTCATCACTCAAGTGACCCGAGAAGTTCCAATTAAGGACTAAAAACTCTACGGCCGTATTTGATTGCACTTCAATTTCATGGAAGACGAAAATTAAATTTCATTTTTCAACTTTTTTCCATGTTTAATTGCCCAAATTTTTCATGGAATTTGTTTTCCATCTTCACCCACATGCTCACATTTTCTTGATTTTTGAGGAAAAGTTTTTCCTACCACTTTGGTGGGAAAAACTTTTATATGCAACTTTTTTTTTTGGCAATGGAAACAAATTCTATCCTCAATTGTAACAAATTATATCTCTTTAATGGACAATTTTTATGAAAAACGAAATCAAATGAACACCAAAAGATTCAAAATTTCAATATTTTTCAGGTAAAAAATTATATCAATCAAACACAATTAATTGACAATTTACAGTAAAACAAGTTCTAAACAATTCAATTTTCTAAAATTCATTTTCTTTCCATCTAAATTTCATTCTTATAATCAAATGGACCCCACATATTCATCGAAAACTCCAAACTAAAACAAATATTGTTCTTCACATAATGTGAACCCTAGATTTAATATGTTTGAATATACCAAATTTAGAATATTTTCTCAAATCTACACCTTGGTCCCTAAAGTTTGCAAATTTGTAAATTAATCCTTGAACTTATCAAAATAATGACAAATTCCTCCAACCTTAAATAAGGTGTGATATGATCATTCTTAAACTATACTTTAAGCTCCGTTTGTATACCATTAAAGTAGGAAAATAAGTTTTGAAATAATGAATTTTTGAAAAATGTGTGATTAAACAATAGGAAAAAGTTTTACGTTTAAGTATCAAATATTTTATTGTGAAAATTTGTGTTTGAAAATGAATTTGAGAAAAAAAAAAACGAGTTTTGAGAGTTTTGAAATAATGGTAGACAAATAGGGGCTAAATATGAAAAATAAAAATAAAATAATGCAAATTTTCCTAAATTGCAATTTAATCCGTAAACTTTTTAAACCATGTAATAAAGTCCCAAACTACTTTATGATCCTCAAAAAACTCGTATTGTCACTAATAAAACTAAATTTATCATTTCTTTGATTAAATCTTAACATTCACTTTAGTCCCTTAAAATTGAAAAAATTCCAACTTGGTCCTCATGTTTTTAAACTTTGCATTTAAGAAAAATAGAGATTTGGGTATTATGCATACGCTCTTAAATTGCCTTTATGATATGAATTCTGATGTGAACAAATACAAGGATTTCAAAGGCACCAATTTTATAATTTTTCTATCGCGAGGTTGTTATTAGATGTTAGATATTTTACATTTCCAGCTAGCTGCAAGCTGTCACTTCTCCTGCCATTTGTAATTCAGTTAGTTCAGTTATTTATATCAGTTGCTGATACATTGTAAAGTATATTTTTGATTCTCTAATCAATAAAAGATGAATTTCTCGCCTTTTCCCTCTTGAATTAATATGGTATCAGAGCTAATGTGGGTTTACTGATTCATCTTCCTCTTCAGCAACTGAATCAAACCTCAATTGCTACCAATTCCGCTTGCTGATTTCAGCTTTATTCTGATCATCGATTCAACAATTCCATGGCAACTGATGCTTCGATGCTATCGGACATCACAACATCTCAGGGAGCAACTCCATTATCGATGATGGATTGGGTCCTATTATCTCCATCATTCGGACAGTCCAGGTCTCATTCTGGTCTCTCGGCCACTAATTGGGGAAAATTATGCTTCTTGGAGCAGAAGTATGGTGATAGTGTTGTCGGTGAACAACAAATTATGTTTCATTGATGGATTAATTGCAAGACCTGAAGGTAATGATAATCCAATCAATGCTTGGATTCACAATAACAATATTGTTATATCCTGGATACTCAACTCTGTGTCTTAAGAAAATATCAGCAAGCATTATATACTATGTGTCTGCCTTCGAAATCTGGAAGGATTTGAAAGAGAGAATCTAGCAGAAAAATGGGCCACGTATTTTCCAATTGAGGCGTGATTTGATGAATCATACTCAAGCTCAGCTAACTGCATGAGCTTATTTCACTAGATTGAAGACAATTTGGGAGGAATTAAGCAATTATAGGCCAAACTGCTCGTGTGGAAAATGTACATATGAGGGAACTAAGGCTTTGGACGATCACTACCAAACTGAATATGCCATGTCGTTTTTGATGGGCTTTCATGATTCTTTTGTACAAACTCGTAGCCAAATACTACTTATGGATCCAATACCACCTATCAACAAGGTATTTGATCTTGTTTCTCAAGAGGAGCATCAAAGGACCATGATGACATGATTATCGAGTGGTAATAATCCAATGGCTTTTTCCATAAAAAATGAGGGGAATAGATCTTATAGTAATCAACAATCTGGTAAATTTCAAAAAAAGGATCGTCTTGTTTGCACATATTGTAGGTTAACTGGGCATGCAATAGACAAATGCTATAAACTTCATGGTTATCCCCCTGGCTACAAAGCACGGAAGAAGGTCAGTTCCTCAAATCAAAATGTTGCTACAATAGCAAATTAGGTCTCAGATTATTCTAATCATCAGGATAATATAAACGATTTTGTCCAAACCTTGAATCCTGATCAGTATCAACACTTGTTGGCTATGCTGAACTCTCATTTGACAATAGCTAAAGCAGACACAGGGACTGATGTGAACTTAACACACACATCAGGTCTATGCTTCTCAGTTTCCAAACATCCCATACTTCACTCTCATCGACATTGGATAGTAGACTCGGTGCTACAAACCATGTTTGCTTTGATCAGTCCTTATTTTCATACTATAGTCCCCATTTCCAATTCATTTGTTACTCTTCCTAACAACTCTCACATACATGTTAAATTTTCTAGATCAGTTCACCTCAATCCCTCGTTGACATTACATGATGTTCTTTTTGTTCCACAATTTCACTTTAACCTGTTGTCTGTTACTTCATTAACAAGGAATTCCTCTCTTCAAGTCAATTTTCTTATGGATTTTTGTATCATTCAGGAACTTTCAACTTTGAGGATGGTTGGCAAAGGTAACAAAGTGGCTGATCTCTATGTTATTGACACTACCAGGCTTTCTAATTTTTATAATTTTGTACCTCATAAGTCTACTCGTAATTCTTTCATTTCGAATGTAAATAATGTGTCCTCGCAAATTTGGCACAATAGACTTGGACATGTCTCTTTTAAACGTTTGGACTTGTTAAAGGACAGATTGTCTATCAATTGTAATGCTCATAAGGACATTCATTGTTCTATATGCCCTTTTAGCTAAATAAAGACGTCTTTCGTTTGTGTCAAATAATAACTTGTCTACAAATGCTTTTAATTTGGTACATTGTGACACATGGGGCCCATATCATACACCAACACATTCTGGTTATCGATATTTCTTAACTCTAGTGGATGATTGTACTAGATTTATGTGGCTATTTCTCATGAAACAAAAGTTAGATGTCAAATTCATCATTCCCAAGTTTTTCTCCCTTATTGAGACACAATTTGGCAAAGTTTTTAAAAAGTTTTGATCTGATCATGCCCCTGAACTCCAATTCACAGAGTTTTTCAATTTCAAAGGCATCTTACATCAATTTTCTTGTGTTGAGCGACCTGAGCAAAACTCCGTAGTGGAAATGAAGCATCAACACCTCCTTAATGTAGCTAGAGCCATTTTCTTCCAATCTCACATACCAATAATATTCTGGGGGAAATGCGTTTTTACTGCTACATACTTGATTAATAGAACTCTATCTCCCTTATTACGTGGTGAATATCCTTTTCAACCCCTTCATGATACCTCAGTTGACTATGATCATCTAAAGGTGTTTGGTTGTTTATGCTATGCTTCTACTTTACCTTCCACTAGAACAAAATTTCATCCTCGTGCTGTAGCTTGTATTTTCGTTGGCTATTTGCCAGGCATCAAAGGGTACAAGCTTTACAACATTGAATCCAAAACTTTCTTTGTGTCTCGTGATGTGGTATTTCATGAAACCTTGTTTCCTTTCTAGTCCATAAGCACACTTGATGATATTATTAATCCTTTCCCAAAATTAGTCCTGCCTATTCTAGCACTTGATCAACCCACGTCTTCTACTTCATGTCCTAACACCTTATCTATTCCACGTGTTACAATCACAGCCCATAATTCAGTGGTTAGAAGGTCTTCAAGGATCATAAAGCCACCTTCCTACTTGCAAGATTACCACTGCAACTTGCTTCAAAATAAATCTCAGCCTTCTCCTAATATTTCATATCCCTTGAACAACTATATTTTCTATGCATCCATCTCCTCTACTCACTGTGCATATCTGCTCTTGATTTCTTCCAATTTTGAACCCCAATATTATCATCAAGCTGTTAAATATCTACATTGGAGAGAAGCAATGGCCAATGAGTTAGAGGCTATGGAGTCCAATCACACATGATCTGTTCAATCTCTTCCTAAGGGCAAACATTCTATTGGGTGCCAGTGGATTTACAAAATTAAATACAAGTCAGATGGTAGTATTGAACGTTACAAAGCCTGGTTGGTGGCAAAAGGAGCTACACACAGTAAGAAGGTTTGGACTTCATTGAGACCTTTTCCCCGGTTGTAAAATTGGTTACGGTTAAAATGCTACTTGCAATTGCAGCTATTAAAGGCTGGTATCTATTTCAACTAGATGTTAATAACGCCCTTTTGAATGGAGATTTATTTGAGGAGGTGTATATGGATCTTCCATTGGGTTATGATGCTTACCAGAAGGTTAATGGAAAGGGGGATAAACGGGTTTGTCGTTTGCATAAATCTATCTATGGCCTGAAGCAAGCCTCAAGACAATGGTTCTCTAAATTCTCTTGGGCCCTTGTTCTACATGGCTTCACACAATCCAAATCTGACTATTCTCTCTTCACTAAGGGTAAAGGTTCCTTTTTTGTGGCTTTACTAATTGTAGGATCTGATTTGGCTGTTATTGAGGAGTTAAAGAGGTTCCTTCATAGCCAGTTCAAACTAAAATATCTTGGTTTTTAAAAATACTTTCTTGGCCTGGAAATTGCACAGTTTGCTAGTGGTTTATTTTTATCCCAGCGTCATTATACTTTGCAGCTTCTTGAGGATTCTGGTTTATTTGCTTGCAAACTAACTTCTTCACCCATGGATCCTAAGGCTAAGCTCACTTCCTCTGATGGTGATCTTCTTTTTGATGCATCTTCCTACAGAAGGCTGGTTGGCCGTTTACTATATATCACCGTCTCTAAGCTTGATATAACTTTTTCTATCCATAAATTGAGTCAGTTTGTGTCAGCTCCTAGGTAACCTCATATGGACGCAGCACTTCATCTTCTGAAGTATTTGAAAATCTTTCCTGGACAAGGCTTGTTTTTTTCTTCCTCCACTGCCTTTCAACTTAGAGCATTTGCATATGCTGATTTGGGGATCTTGTTTGGACTCTCGAAGGTCTGTGACTGGCTTTTGCATCTTCCTTGGTGACTCTATGATATCCTGGAAAGCAAAGAAACAGACGACTGTCTCTCGCTCTTCTACTGAGGCAGAATACAGAGCACTTGCATCAAGTGCCAGTGAACTTGTTCGGCTTCATCAACTTTTGCTTGATTTTCACATATCCTCGTTTGGTCCTACAGTATATATTGTGACGACCAAGCTACGATACACATTGCCAATAATCCTACGTTTCATGAACGAACAAAACACATTGATATCGATTGCCATTTTGTTCGAGATAAAGTTCCATCTGGTTCTCTCAAGCTCCTTCCAATTCGCACTCATCACCAACTTGCTGATGTGTTCACCAAAGCATTACCTTCTGCATCTTTAAATCCATTGCTAAGATGGTTGTTCTTGACATTCACCGGCCACCTTGAGGGGGAGTATTAGATGTTAGATATTTTGCATTTCCAACTAGCTGTAAGCTGTCACTTTTCCCGCCATTTGTAATTCAATTAGTTCAGTTATTTATATCGGTTGTTGATACATTGTAAAGTAGATTTTTGATTCTCTAATCAATAAAAGATGAATTTCCTGCCTTTTCTCTCTTGAATCAATAGTTGTCAAATGATTATTTTTCAATTAATTGGATGCATTAAATCACAAACGGATAATACACAAAATGCCGTTACCTTTAACTTCAGAAGTTTCAATTCAGATCCGCTGCGGTAGGTGCTGGTTGGGATTGACAACAGTGGCAACATTAGATGAGGTATATTATTTGAGGTATTGAGAGCAACAATTTGAATAGTGGTCGAGAGTGACAATATCTTGCAGTTGGCCATTTCATCGAGTCAATTTACGCGTCAATTTTGGATTATATTCCTCAAACATTAAGAAATAATTTTGGTACCTTTCAATTTGCAAACCACTAAACTATGGGTTCACATTAACAAGTTTAAAATGGTTGCATGAAATGGATTTAATAAATCTAATTTGTGACGGTCACCTATTTTGACTTATTTTCGAGATACATTTCTTGACCATCGAGGTAGTCCTTCGTATTATTTCAAAGAATTCATGACTAGCTATGTGATGAATATTTCAAAATGAAAAGCCGTTAGACATTGGATTCAAAATATCTAGCCAAATATGGGTACATAAAATGAGTTTAATAATTTTATTTTCTTCTCGCTAACTCCGATGTCAACTTAAATAAAATTCTATTTGACGTGATTGAGACTTGTCTAATTGGAATAATTAAATATAAAGATATGACCAATTTTCGGATCTTTATAAGTTGTGTCTACGTGCATATATATACAAGTTTGATCTTTTTAAAAAATTCGAGTTCCCAAAAGTAGTGTTTTAAGGTAGCTATATTGCATTTTTTTTTTTTTTTGTGCTTTTTGTTTTCATCTTTAATTTAATAATTGTATTAAATAAGCAAACTTAAGGGTAAAAGCAAGGGCCCGTTTGGCATAACTTTTGTTTTTACTTTTACTTTTACTTCTTGTAGAAAAGCTTTTAGAGGAAGCTCCTTTAATTTTTGTTTGAAAACTAATTTTTAAAAACACTATCTATTTTAGAACTATTTTTAGAGAAAGTCACATTAGATCAACTTTTTCTAAAAACTCTTTTAACGGGCAAAAATATTTTTCTAAAATTAGTTAAATGGATCCCAAAGTTGCTTTCGAGTCTCAAGAGCTCATTTTGATTTTTCAAAAATCTTGTCAAACAGACCTTGAGACCCGTTGTGCCTCATGTTCGTCTTTTCGTTTCCTTCCTACTGTCAAATTCCTCCTTAAAAAAATAAAAAAATAAAAAAAATAATAATAATATATATATATATATATATGCAAGGCCCCGTTAACTAATTAATCCTGAATCCGCACTTGAGAGTGAAATACGGATAATGGAATACTTCAATTTGACATTTGACAACATCGGGCTACTTGGGTGGGATGGTGATGAAATATGAAAGATAATTTATTTATTTCTAATTAATTAGGGTTTTTTTAAGGGTATTTTTCAAAACATTTAATTAGTTTTAAGCAAAAATTTAAAATTTTAAAATGATGCCCCAATTTGACCCCATTTTTTTTTTCCCAAAAGCTTATTTTTAAAAACTCATTTTTTACCGCACATTTTTCTGTAAAATAATTTTACACATAAACTCAGAACTTTTTTCTCTTTTTTAACCACACATTCTTTAAAAAGAATCACTATTCTAAAATACATTTTTTTCCAAAAAAAAGGTCTCAAACAATGGCGAAGTATTTTTCATATTTAAAAAGGTAAAAAGAGTACCTTGCCTAATTATCACTTCATATTTTCTCTAATGTTTCAACTACTCGTTGAGTTGAATAACTCTCAATAGTTGTCGTTTTGGACGATTTATTTAGCACATTTGGCGTAGCATACATACTAGGTCTGGGCATCGAGTGAGTCGATTGAAGTATTTTAATATTCGAAACCATCCATTATACTTTAGGTATTCCATATACCAACGATTTGGATTTTAGTTTAAATTACATTTTGAAAACAAATGATTTTTTCTTAATACATCTCATTTGATCCATAACTGAGACAGGCTAGATCCTATAAATTAGTCTCATTTGACTCAAAATAATTCTAGGGTCCAAATTATGAATATATCAAGTTCAATTGCCACGCATAATAAAAGAAAAAAATCGCTTAAATTTGTAAAGAAGACAAGAATATTAAAAAAAAGCTCGAATTGTACATAATGAATGTTTTGATTCATCAACTTACACCACAACTCTAGTTTGAGCTTTTTGATTCATAGAAAAATCAAATTGCAAATATTAATATGTACTAACCTCTGAAATACAACAATCTGATATGAAGCGAGAGACAAAAAATTAGGAGCCAGTCTTTATTTCTTAGAGTTATAGTCGAGAGTTTTATGCAAATTTTCTCCCAAATTAAAGTTTTTAGATTTTATATGTTTTTACGTAGCATATATCTCGTAAAAAAAAATTATATAAAAAATATGTTCCATTCAAGTGCGTATGATTCTAGTTCAAGAATCAAGAACCTACCCGGATCCTATCGGTTCTCGATTTCGATTCCTAATTTATTTATTTTTGAATCGGATTAGAACCTCCAAATCCAATTCGGAAGGTTCGGTTCCGATTAAAATGTCTAGGCCTAATACAAATTGCATTTCTCTCTTTTGTTGATGGTGAAGATACAATTAATCAACAACCCAGAGAGTAAAGAGAAAGGTGGACCATAACTTACACTATATCAATAATCCTTTTATGCTTTTTTTTTTTTCCCACAATTTTTCAACAAAAAATGTTGGAAAAAATAGGCGATGTGTGTGTAGAGATTTATCAATTAACATGATCAATTAAATAACATAAAAATAACATTAATAAATATAATTCAACTATAACATAAACATAAAATATAAGTAGAGAATTAGAAAACAAGTTTTATGGAGTCACGTCAAGAACACTATCATAAAGTCATGTTGCCTCCCCTTTGTGCGGGTTCTTTCGGCACTACATGGCTCCAAAATGAAATTCATATGGCTCACAGTCGATTCTCCTTTTATAGGCATGATCATATGAAGATAAAGAATGAACTTTTATCGGATTGCCAAATGTATAGAAATATAGTATGAAAATATATATATAGAGAACAATCCACTAACTTGTGTATGTAATATCCCTCCTTTTATAGTGTGAGATTAAATCAACATAAAATATAAGTTACGCTCTAATACTATTAGTTTTAATTTTGTATTAAAATTGAAATTAAAATAAAAACTGCAATATTAAAATTTACTTTAATTTTGAAGGTTTTAAGACTTTTATGTTACAACAAAAACAACCACCCATTTGTTTGTAAACTGAAGTTAATATAAAGATAACTCCTTTTTCTTCTTCTTTACAACTCTATGGATATCAAAGCACAATTTAGGCATTTACTTCATTGTTAATGTAGTTTTTACCACTCCATATAAGGGCATGACTTCATCAATGATAGACTCTCTTAATTGAGTTGTAGTTGTAAAAATCTAACGTCTGTTGAGTATACAAATATTAATTAGAATTTGGGTTATACTTTTAATATAAAGTCTACATTTGAAAATACAACCACAAGTCTTAGGGCCTGTTTGGGCCGGATTAAAATTTGATTTTAATCTAAATCAAAGTCAAACAATCAATATTAACCACATCTTTCATGGGTCCCACATCTTTTTAACCACACATTTCAAAAACTTATCTCACAATCCATTAAAAATCTAATTTTAA
>CAIGRT010222526.1:0-10252 GCA_903798405.1 Fraxinus platypoda | reverse complement strand
TTCTTCCAACTTTTTTGTAAGTTCGTTTATGCCCCCTAACTTTAAACTTCTGCGTCCGCCCCTGTGGACGAGGAATGATAGCGTAGCTAGGAAAGTTAACTTGCATATGGAAAAAAATAAAATAACAAAACAGCCATCTAGTCATAATCGGGCAAAATTTATAGAAAAACCATTTATTTAAAAAAGAAAAACTTTATTTAAATATTACAAGAAAAAACTAACATCATTACTCACCCGAGGCAGAATAATAATCAAATGAATTTTAGAAAATAAAAAATGAATAAATTGAAACTTCAAATTAAAAATAATATTTTCATTTCTTAAAACGAGGAGGAGAATACTTACCGGAGAGTCGGACTGTCGGAGACAGAATAATAATCTTCAAACTTCAAGACCGAGGGAATTTTCATTTTTTTTTCTATGGAAATTCCATAAAATGAACATGAATACTTTTAATGGTTTTATGTTTAAAAAAAAAAGGGACAATTATAGAGTGAAATTTGGGTTATACAAAATGGAATATAGGGTTCCGTTGAGATAATAGGAAGATGACAGAGAGACGAGAGAGAAAGAGGGAGAGGGCTATGGTTTGCTGGGTTGGGCAAGTCCATGATTATGAGGCCCAATAAAGTATCTCTAAGAGACGGCGTGGCCCAATAGATATTTACACAAGTGACAAACGAACAATATTAGCATTTTTCAGATTTCTTTTTTTTTTTTTAATACTTGTATAGTGCTACTTTTCATTATGACGATAATAAGTTTGGATACTATTTGCATTTATACGTATATATGTATACGTAGATGAACGGAATTATATTTAGAGCCGACCTCTCACATGAGGCGGGTCCCACGCCTCATTAAAAAATAACCCCCAAATACTCACCCCACCCTGTGTTGTGTGTGTTCAGTAGGGGTTCTGAACCCCTACCCTGTACACCAAGGAAGACCCTTATATTTATATGTCCGGGGATGACAACAGTTGGAGCCACAGAAGATAACCAAAGTGCCGAAATCTCTCAAATTTGCACAAAATCACTAGAATCAAGAGACAGCATTACCGAGGGCGAGGATGAGTGGTTGATTTCTATAGAGAACTGTGTTGACGATGAGGATGAGTGGTTGACTTCTATACAGAACTATGTTGGCGACACAACAAAAAAACCACAAATAGAAAGGGTTCCATCATTGATGCGAGTGATTGAATCAAACAAAGATTGTTATGATCCTCTGGTAGTTTCGATAGGCCCTTATCATCATGGAAAGCCAGAGCTCAAAGCATTCGAGAAGCTAAAAATTCCAATCGCGCAGAAATTTTGGCATGCCTGTGAAAATAAAGTACCCATCAAACAGATATATGAAGCGGTGGCAAAGGAGGGTAAAAGTGCTCACGAATGCTATGAGAAAGGCTCGACTGGTTTTGATGACGATAAATTGTTCAACAGAATGATGTTTCTTGATGCTTGCTTTCTGCTTCATTTTTTGTCGACTTTCTTAAAAGATAAGGAGCAAAACGAAGTAGATCAACGACTGGTTAAGAGTTTCTACTTTGTATGGAGGGACTTGCTCTTGCTAGAGAATCAAATTCCTTTTCTAGTACTAAAAGTTCTGTTTGAATTCAGGTTTAAAGGCGAAACACTCCAGACATTTGTTGAGAGACTCGATAAATATTTCACCGTAGTGCCACCGCAGGGAAATTCATGCACAAATGCTGTCAAGGTATTTCTTGCACAAATGACGGGATGCTGCTCTAAAAGTGATCAAGAAATGAATAAATGGGAATCACTTTTGGATTGAAGTCCTCCTCACCTTCTACATCTAGTGCGGGAACACTTCATCAATCCAGTTATGCCTGAAAGCCAAAAAAAGAACACATCTGTCCCATGGGAATCGTATCGTTCAGTAACTGAGCTCAAATCAGCAGGAATTCATTTCAAACCAAGCCAAACTGGAAGTTATACTGATGTAGAATTCAAATCTCACCTTATTTATGGTACTCTTACACTTCCTCCAATTATGGTAACTAATTTAACAAAACCTATTCTATTAAACTTGGTGGCTTATGAAATGTGTCCCCATGGCCCTTCTGATCTTCACATTACGTCATACATTTGTCTAATGGATTCACTCATTGATCATCCTGATGATGTTAAAGAGCTCAGAAAGAAAAAAAATTCTTATCAACAAATTAGACAGAGACGAACAATTGACACAACTCTTTAACGAGATAGCTAATGATTTGGATCCTGATCCTGATCCTCATGCAAATGCACATGCTAAGTATCATATTGAAAAACATTGCCAGGATAGAGTACAAGCCTGGACGGCTGAATGGATGGACAAATATTTTCGCAGTCCTTCGGCTCTCTTGGCTTTTCTAGGTGCAATTATCGCCCTTGTCCTTACTGCAGTACAGACATATTTTACTGTTTTTCCGAGCAAAACCTAAGGAGACAAGACTTCCTAAATCAATGTTCTCGTACAAGCTCTTCAGTTTCAAAACTTTGTTCTTTTACTGTTTGCTTTCATTGTTTGAGTTTTGTTGTGTGTTCTTAATTGTATGATGTTTCGTTATTTTGGACCTATTCTCGATTTTTCCAGTCAAATCAACTAGCCCGATTTGATTCTTATGATAATGAAAGTACTAAACGAATGACAATTAGGAAAAAATAGAATTAATCTATCCAAGTTTTATAGTAACTCGCACTTGCACCTTCCATGGAAAGATGCAATTCTTTCTAGATCCAAAGTGATTCTCAACTCCAATAACAAGAATTGTGGGTCAATACTGACTCCAATATGCAATAATTGTACGAGCACCTTCCATGGAAAGATGCAATTATTTCTAGATCCGAAGTGATATTCAACTCCAATAACAAGAAGAGAGATGCTACATGTACAACTTGGTGTACAACCAGGGGCGGACCCAGCACCTGGCGAGGGGGCGCGGCCGCCCGTGCTGGGTCCGCCAGAACCTTCAATACCGCCGGGTCACTGCCTCACTGGTGCTGTTGCCTGTGTTGCAGAGAGAACAGAGAAGACAGGTCATGGGAAGAAGAAGAAGACCATTATTTCAGGTGGGCCCTTTTTTTTTTTGGTTTGGCCCATTTGTTTTGGGCTAGTATAGTATAGTTGGGCTATTAGGAATGAGCCTCTTAATGATTTAGGGTGTATGTATGGGTAATGAGTTGGTTAAATATATGGACTTAGCTGTTAGGTTTTGGATAATTGAGCTGGGTTTATATGGTAGAATTATATGGAGCTTAGGATTTTAGGATTTGAAATTTATTGAGTAGCACTGAAATCCAGCAGCAAACCTTTTTTACTTTTGCAATAAGCAATTTATCGAGCAGCAACAGTAGCAATTTATTTATTTTTTTATTATTTGAAACTAAAGACAACAACTACATAATGAACTAAACTAACTGTTTTTTTTTTTTTTTGGGTAAACTACTAAAACAGAAAAAGGCTGCCGTTGTGGAGACAATTTTTCTTGCGTTTTATGCAGCTCAAAAGTTTTTGCATATGGTTTGAGAGTGTATATTTGGATGGGAAAGGCTAGTTGGTTAAGGTTTGGATGGATGGAGGAAGGTTGTTCAACATTGGATTTAGACGATATTCGTTGTATCTAGATCTGTAGGTTTTGGATCGATGGAGGAAGGTTGTTCAACGTTTTCAAAACATGAGACCTCGTAAAATGCAGTTGTCTAGAATCATAATTCCATAGTAGGTTGTATCGCGTATTTCTTTAGTATTTTTGGGTTGTATTGAATTATGTTTATATATATATATATATAATTTTCACGTTTTAGTGCGTTTACGTATATATTGAATAATTTTTAATATTATCTAATTAAATATTAATAAACGATTTCGCTTTTACGATCGCTAATTATCGACGGTCAATAGTCAATGTCCACCCGGGCTGAACTTTTGTATTGGGTCCGCCACTGCTCATACATAGCCCCAGGTCGATAAAAGTTGATTAAATGTATGATTGAAATTAATTGTTTACTTTGATTTAGAATAAAATCTAGATTTTAGATCCTACCAAATAGAAGCTTACCAAAATTAGGGTTGAAAATGGATCCATGCCTTGATCTCTACGGTCTAGTCCATGCTGGATTGTTTATTACTTCCATGGTCAAGGATGGATACATGATATCTCCTAGGGTATATAGTATCCTCTTGAGCCGATTTCATAAGTTTGCTAACTAAATCAATAGCTATAGTAATTTAGTTGAGACTTTTAATTATAATTAAATTTTAATTAGGAATATAACTTTAATTGAATTATGACAAGTCTATTATTTAATTGGATTATTATTCTAATAAATTAAATTAATAAAATCTGTAAATTTAAGTCTTGATAACTTGCTAATCACAAGAAGTCGAGATTGTGAGTTACAAATAACATATGACTGGATCTTAAATTATCCATAATCGTAAGTAATGACAAGATGCAGATATTATTATTGCAGTTAGACTATCATGTATTGCATTTCTTACTTATGAAGTGAGCAGTTGATCTCGCAAGTTAAAATATATTAATATTTAAATGGATGCATGTATGTTTTGTTAAGAGAACAAGAAATTGGAGACTAGCTACAGAGATTCCATATGGATAACTATCTGAATATCGGTGGTAAATCTCTAAGGTAGTGAAATGAGTCATTTGACTCATAGTAACTTATACGAGGACAATCATACTTTAATGATACTGAATGTTTCTCAATCCAGAGTAGCTAATACGACATGGTTCGGATATCTCAACAATCATATGAAGGTTGCGAATGAACAATATAAGATTCTTCATTCTTAGATAGTAAGAAATTATGATCTACATTTTATTCAATTAAGTTGTTATCCATATCCATGGTCGATAATGAGTTCATAGTCGAAAAGAGTTTTGATGATTATTGACTTAAGAGGGGGACAAAAAATATTATCGATTAATCAAGATTGACAAATCTCCATATCTCGTAATTTATATGATCATCAGACGAATGGATTATAATACCACGTTCGGAGACAACGAACGTGAATTAATTAATGCAGGTGAATTAATGATAAATTAAATTGGAAGTTCTATTTATCTTGTTTTGATTAGATCAAAATAATAATTTATGTTATCCGATATCGTGATCGAGAACGTAATGGGTCACACATAGAATGAGAGAACTAGAAAAATGATATAAGAGTTAATTAATTAATGACAATTTAATCACGTGTTCACCAATAACAAGTGATTTTCAAAACACTCAAAGAAAACAATATTTCAAAAAATTAAAATAATAATATAATCTAATTTGTAAATATTACTGAAGATAAAAATGATCTTGGTGTATTTTTCAAGGATCAATTTTACTAGCTTGTTTAACCAGATAAAACAAATTAGAAAATGATTTAAAATATAATAGATTTTTTTATTATTCGCATGGAATATGATTCAAATCGTCGACCTCCCACATAAATTCCACACTTTTTATGACTTGATCATCATTCACAATTTATTTTTTTTAAATAACATATTTGATATATATTTAACGATTCCTTACATGAAAGAAACAAAATAAATATAAATAATAGTCTGGAGTACGAAATAAATCAAGCAGGCTTGGTGTTTTTCAACTTGAACTTAGACTTCGTATATTCTATCGACTTTGCCAACCATAAAGTGAAACTATGTCTTGAATTCTACAATTATGATTGCAAACTGAGACAACAGAACACATACATGACTTCTAAGATAATCATTGAGCTCTCATAGTTGTGTTCATTTCGTCCATGAACTTTCCTAATTTTTTTGAATGCTCTAGATAATTAGCCTCAATTCTCATAGGAAGCAACTTCACTTCTACGTTTAAATAGGTGCTTCTATCAAGAGTGTACCGTATCAAAGTACCCCCACTAAATAAATAGCTATAGAAAGCAATAAGAGCCTTGGCCGAACCTCCAATCAATACAAATGGTACTATTACACCATAGGGAGGATTTTGGAATAAATCTAATAAATTACCCCCACATATCACACTAATAACTTTGTTGTCCCATTAAACCTTGTCCATGTGATCTTCAAAAACAACGCCGGATTTCAGTAATAGGTGAACTAATTTCTAATAGGCTTTAGCTCCATCTTCCTTGATGTTTTCTGAACTATTTCTCTATCTAATCCTTTGGTTAATAAGTCAATAATATTCTAAATTGACTTCACATAGTCAATAGCTATGACCCCAACATTAAGTAGTTGATGCACAATATTGTACCTCCTACGAATATATCTTGACTTTTCATTGTTGGATGAATTTTGAGCTTTTGAAATAACTGTTTGATTGTCCGATGGACAGAAATAGCTGGACCACAAAGGAACATCCATAAGGAAATTCCTTAACCATTCAGCCTCCTCACCCACCTTATCCAAAGTTATGAACTCAAATTCCATAATAAATCTCGCAAGCACGTTTGCTTATGGAATTTCCAAGATACGACACTGCCTGTTGAAGTAAACACGTATCCACTCGTAGATTTACTTTCATTAGTATCTGAAATCTAATTAGATCATATCCCTCACAACGGAAAATTTTATATAACGTATCCTCCAATCTAGAGTGTATCTCAAATACCTCAAGATGAAATATGTGCATCCTGTTGACCTATGATTGATTTCATCCTTAATGTTTTGATCATAACAAACAAGATTAATATTGTTTCTAACAACTGATTTTAAGTGATGATAGTTCAATGTTAAAATCAATCAATCATTGCCAAAATCAACACATTATAAATCGGACTCGAAATGAAGATGAAAGTGAAAGTTAAGCATTCAAGTCAAGTCATTTGAGACGAGAGTTTAAAAGACAAACGTGAAGAAAAAGCAAGATCAAG
Source organism: Fraxinus platypoda (assembly GCA_903798405.1). NCBI lineage: Eukaryota > Viridiplantae > Streptophyta > Magnoliopsida > Lamiales > Oleaceae > Fraxinus > Fraxinus platypoda. The sequence continues at coordinate 3,367 of CAIGRT010222526.1, read as the reverse complement.
AGCATGAGAAACGATATCAGAGAAAGATTAAGACGAGAAGTCTAAGGAGCAAACTTCGAACTAAAATAAAAAACTAGAGTTCTTAGTTCAAACATAAAAGTACTAATACTTAGATGTTTAGCAATGAATGATAAAAACTCAAAAATCATTTTATGCACGAAAAGATTATTTCATAAAAACACTTGCATAAAAACAATGATTCTTCAAAAAGGTAAGTATTTCAATTTGATATTTAAATTTTTTTACAATGTTATTTACCTCGAAAGATAAAGTGAAAACGTTCTTCAAAAGTCCACATCCACATTTATCAGAAAAACAAAAAGTCAAAGTCAAAGTTAAAGTCAAAACAGACGTCCGGTTCGCTAACGGTATTTTTTTTAATCGTTCTGATTTTTGACGTACAACGGCTAATTAGATCGCCCGGTTTGCTAGAAATTTGGGCGTTTTGACTGCTATAAATATCACTTCACTTTGCAGTCATAAAACAACTAGAAGAAAACTTTTTTGTAAAATATATTTGTAAAATATCTTTTTTGAACTTACATTTTTACATTTATTTCATTAATTTTTTCATAGCAAAAATTTTGATTATTGAATCAAAATTGTTGAATTATTTCACTCATTAAAGTTCTTCATTTCTCTTTGAGCTTAACTTATTTATATAAATCTTAAAAGAGAGATATATTTTTTGAAGAAGATCTTTACACTTAAGTTGTATAAACTTTTTTACTTCTTTATATAGAAAACTTTGATTGATTGAATCAAACTTGTAAAACCATCATATTCATCAAAGTTTTTCATAAATCTCTTAGTACTTAATTTATTACAATTATTCATTAAAAGGGAGAAAATATTTTGAGAAGATTTTTGAACTTAAATTGCATTTGATTTTTTTTTCTTTTTCTCATTGAAAACCTTTGATAGATTAAATCTAATTTTTTATTATTATATTCATCAAAGTTTTTCATCTAACACTTGAGCTATCATTTATTAATATTCATTGAACTGTTAGTCTCTCTTAGTACTTAACTTGTTTGTATTATTTATTAAGAGGGGACTNTGAAAACCTTTGATAGATTAAATCTAATTTTTTATTATTATATTCATCAAAGTTTTTCATCTAACACTTGAGCTATCATTTATTAATATTCATTGAACTGTTAGTCTCTCTTAGTACTTAACTTGTTTGTATTATTTATTAAGAGGGGACTTCCATTGTAAAATCACTTTGATAAAGTGTGGCTCATATTAAAGTCCTGTAAAGATCAACATTGTATAAGGATCGATGCTCCTTATTGTAAGTTACCATGGGGGGGGGTCATATTGAGGTCCCGTAAAGGTCAATAGTGTGGGTCATATTGAGGTCTTGTAAAAGCTCAATTGTGGGTCATGTTGAGGTCCAGTAAAGCTCAACATTGTATAAGAATCGGTGCTCCTTATTTGTAAGTCATCGGAAGCGTTGTAAAGGGTGGATTGCACCATAAGTCAATCAATATAGTAAAAAGGCCTTGCTCGTGCCATAGAGCTTGGTAACGGATGACGTAGATCATTACTTTGGATCGAACCTCCACAATTATATTGTTTGCATCATCTCTCCCTTTTACTAATCTTTTTGTATTTGTACTTATTATTTGAATTAATCTATTTAGTCTTTACTTGCTTGAATTTAGATTAATTCTTCGAGAAAAATTTAAAAACCAATTCATCCCCTCTGGTTAGTTATTTTTGAGCTATCACATCCTAGAAAATAAGGCAGCAATAAATTCACTGTTTGGAGTATTTTGACTAAGTCTACCAACTGCATAAACTATATGAATACTCATAAGACTACCAATTACTTTAGCATATTCTAAAGCAGAAAACACTAGGGCTCGGATTGTTTCTCAAATGACGGCTTGCATTATAAAGTGTTTTAGTAGGAAAACAGTTGCATTGATTAAACTTGTTAAGCACTTTCTCAATATAAAGAGATTCAGTTAGCATAATTCCTTCGAAATGTTTTACCATTTGAATTTCTAGAATAACATCAACAAGACCAAAATCTTTCATATCAAAGTGCTTTTCAAAAATAGTTTAGTCTTATTAATCACATCTAAACTAGTTTTCATAATCAACATATCATCAGCATATAAGAAAATAATTAGTGAGAATAGCTAGAAAGATAAAATGGTAATTTATGCTCGTAGTTAATTATCGAATCTCAAGCCAAAATAAAATACATATACAACAACTCAGAGGAAAGTATTACAGTTTTATAGGCTTCTGTGATCTATATATTTTGAAATTGCAGTCTTTTTCCTTTAATGAAAAAAACAAAGACTAATAATTGAATTGAGTTGTCTACATTTGAACAGGTCTTCGTGTTAGATCTATAAAGTATTGAGACTTAATCATAACTATTATAAATTTTTGGGGGCATAATTGCAATTATTATAAAGCTTTGGCATAATTATAATTGAATGAAAGTTATAATTATAGTTATAACTAAAGTTTTAGGACTAAACATGTAATTAAATATAAACTAATTGGATTTTGATTTTAATTAAAACTCTTATTTGGATTTTAATTAAGACTCCTATTTGAAAATGAATTTAAATATTTTTATCTTTATACATAGAGACTATATGAAACCTAGAAATCCTCCTACAACATAATACAATAGTTATTTCATAGTGTTCAAATTTGGAGAGAAAAATTATTTTCTTACTTAATCATTCTCCAATCCAAGAATTAATCTCTTAATTTAATTATAAGAAGGTGCCTACTTACCGGTGCAGTCTCGATTTTGGAGAATACCATACAAAAATTGAAGGTTTAGAGTATCAAATTATTGGAATTAAAACTTGGAAATTCGTGATCCAAAAAACTGGATATTCGAGAATTACATCCAAATAAAAAACTATCTATCGAATTTAGGTAAAAAGTTAAATAATTTATTCTTGATATAACATAGATGAGAGCATCTAGACGATCTTGTTTGTTGAATAAAAGAAGTTTATTTAATTTTTGGGTAATTCTTAGGGATGTCAACGAACTGAGTCGGGCCGAAACGAAACTTGATGCTCGAGTAAAAATGATTCGAGTTTTTTTTTGCCCGAGTCCAAAAAATTTAAGCTTGCCCCGAGCTTTTTGCTCGAGCCTTGTCGAGCAGAGCTGGCTCACGATTTTTTTTTTTTTTTTTGTATTAATATCGGGCAGTTGCCTACTATTTGAGGCAACAGCCTACAAAGGCAGCGTGTAGCTACCTATGGGTTAAATTTTTTAATATTAATATCAGGCAGTTGTCTGCTATTTGCAGACAGCAGCTACACGCTGCCCGGCAACGTGTAGCTGTTTGTGGGTTTAATTTTTTAATATATATATTTTA
>CAIGRT010222514.1:0-17969 GCA_903798405.1 Fraxinus platypoda | reverse complement strand
AACACCAAAGAGAACAGGGCCTAACATTTTCTATTTTTCTTTTTATTATTTGCATCTTGAAAGCGAGGGTTTTGCATTTCATGTATTCTAAGACCAAAGGAGTTGTTAGTTCTCCATTGCAGTGTCCTTTCTTAGTTTGCTAGAGTGTCATCTGTGTGTCAGGATATCAGTGATGATCTTTTACTCGATAAAATATGTTTTAATTATATACAAAAATTGTAACAAAGATAATTTTGCATTTTACCCTTTTGTCTTTATGATGAAAGGGTCAAATACTAGGTTCGGTTGAAAGTGTTGAAATGCTTGCTGCATACATGTTTTCACCTCTGATTACCTGAAAATGTATTTATATTCGAGTAGTTCAATAGACAATAAATGCTGGGCAAATTATTTGATATGGCATGTGGTATATCAATATCTATTACGTTCAATTGGCCCTGCGTAAATATAATTAAATGTTTCAAGATGACTGTGAACAGATATTATGCTTTTGTGAAGTTGCTAAAAGTCCACTTTCCACTGAAATATCTATATTGCTCTGTGACTGCAGATTCAGTGGAGTCTATTTTGCTTTGCAACTGCTGCTTCAGGGAAGTCAACAAGTGGACGATATCATGAAGCTCGAGTGTTTTAGGTTGTCGGGTTGCTTTTTTTTCAAATTTTCATGTACACTTTGAATACTCAATATACGTGTGGGACTTAAATGGTGAATTAATTTGTAGAATCATTTACCATTGTATTTGTGGTGTACATTTTTCCGATCTTGTACTCTGATCTGGGGTTGCTTTATGCTTATTCAAGCACTTTTTTTTCCCCATCCCTTGTGCCTGGTATAAAGTGCATCATGATTTACTTAACTATTTCTCCCGGACAGTGTGCATTGATTTAACTACATATAATTGCGGCATCCTTCAGTGGATAAACTTGGCACGGTGTTTGTTAGCTTCTCTACTATTTATTTTTACAAGAGTAGAACTACCCTTCCGAAGTTTTGATAGCAAAAAAAGGATCGAGCCTGCTNAAGAGTAGAACTACCCTTCCGAAGTTTTGATAGCAAAAAAAGGATCGAGCCTGCTGACGTGCTTATAGAAACAGCTAGCCTGGTATTTTTCTCCTTCCCCAACAGGCTATGTCGTTCCAATACAAAATCAGTCAAGAGAAACTCAATTTGTTGACGGTTCTGTGCTGATGCATCTTGTTTGGCCGTAGAACTCAATTTTGTTGACGTCTCTGCCTCTCTCTCGTCATCAAAATCCGCATCTTCTTGGGTTTTAGGCCCCGAAGGGTCACGCAGGGTTCGGGAGGCTGGGCAGAGAAGAGGAAGGAAAGTAAAAACAAGTATTTTAATCACAAGATTACACGTAAAATTTCATTCAATTTCTCTATTCCTCCTAATGAAATCTTTTCATGTTTCGAAGTTGACAATTTTGAGCTTGATTTGTCATTGTAAAAAAGTAAACAAATTTAGCCCCTGTTTGTCTACCATTATTCCAGAACATTGTTTGCTACAGTAAAATTCTCTACCACACATTTACCCAATAAAATATCATACACACAAATCAATAAAGTTACTTTAAATTTCAACCACACATTCTCCAAAAAATACTATTCATTACTCTATTTTTCTCCCAATAATGGGAGACAAACACACCCTTATTAAGATTTTAATACTTAGGCCCTGTTTGGGAGCGATTAAATTTTTCTACAGTAAATCAATTCTCATTTTCAACCACACATTCTTCAATAAAATAATATTTTCCATCACATCAATAACTTTTTCTTCTTTTTCAACCACACATTTCCCATCATATCACTATTCAAAATCAATTCTTCCCCCAANCTACAGTAAATCAATTCTCATTTTCAACCACACATTCTTCAATAAAATAATATTTTCCATCACATCAATAACTTTTTCTTTTTTTTCAACCACACATTTCCCATCATATCACTATTCAAAATCAATTCTTCCCCCAAAAATCTCTCCCAAACAAGCTCTTATTATGTTAAACATATATATACAAGTAGCTCCTAGCTGAAAAAAGTAATCTTTTTTGTGAATTATTGATTTTAACAAGAGTTATGACCAGGCTTGGACATGTATGAACGAAGTGGCTTAGGCAATTTGTTTTTTGTAGAAAAAAGAGAGAAAAAAAAAGGGTAATTTATGTAATTTTTAAGCTTAGCGAAACATGTCCTCTGCCCATATCGATACGTCCCACGGACATAGAAAAAGGAAAAAAAGGGAAGAAAGAGATCCTGTGGAAATATACTACGCGTTTGTATAGCCAATGCATAAATTTTACTTCTGAAGCACGGTGATCTCTTTCTCATATACGAACATATTCACACCGCCATTGATGCACTAGTTTAGTAATTGTTAGGGCGTTTTTGATTCTGCTGAAATTCGAAAGGGAATGAATGTGCTGAGATGAGATTTGGAAAGGCAGCTTCTGCGAAGCACAAAACCACCAAATTACTGTTTCTATGTCTCGGCCTTTTGGGAGCATTTCTCATTGTAGATCTGCTCTGGGCTTCCTCTTCTTCGTCTTCATCGGCTTATCGATCGATCTCATCCAATTGGCCTCGGCAAGGTTCCCAAACTTTCGTCTTTCCTAACGTTGTTCATACGAACAATCGATCCGTTTCTCCCCAAATTAAGGTTACTTTTACCAATTGAATCCATCCTTACTTGTTAATTAGTTCTCAACTGCATGCGTTTATATAAATGAAAAGAAATTGAATATTTATGTTCTTTACTTAATTCTAGCTGTTGATACTTGTATTATATTTGATTTTTGTTAGCCGCATTGAATTTGAGTTTTATTTAGGATTTGCGAGCGGTATATTTAGTTAATTATTAATTATGTGCGAGTAGAAAAGAGATTGGAGTTATAATATGTACTGTGATGTTCTTAAACACATTAATAAGGCAACATTGTATGATGATAATAGTAATAATTAAGAAATTATCCTATCCTAAATCATTAAGATATTGGAGCTTATTGTTTTACTCAATGGTTAATACATTCCTTTTAAAACATGTTTTAGATCTAACTTTCGTGTTTTAATATTGTGGCCACATTCTTACATATAAAAGGCTAGCATCACGTTGAGAAATATCTATCCAGTTGTAATCTTGAATTGGAAACATATGGACAGATTGTTTTTGAGGGTTTTACTATCCTTGACATGAAACTTAATAGCTGATACGTATCCTCTGTTACAGGACACAGGTAAACAAGACAAAAAGGATGGCGTTCATGAGAGAGTCCTATCAGCAACTTTTGCTGATTTGCCTGGCCCACAGTTAAAATGGGAGAAGATGGCAACAGCACCCGTGCCTCGTCTTGACGGTGCAGCAATACAAATAAAAGATCTTCTATATGTATTTGCTGGATATGGAACCATCAATGATGTGAGGATTTTGACCTTGCCTCTTATGATTAGTTTATTCCCTGCCTAAGTTATGTTTAGTTATCTTACTTTGATGGATTACTGATGCCGCATGATTGCTTTTACCAATTTTCCTGTGTGATTACTTTCAGAAAGTTAATTATCATTTAGCACAATGTCTGGGTCATTCATCTACCAAGTTGTGAAGCTACCTAATGCAAATTTCTAGAAACTCGTACAGAATTTGCTAAAGTAGGGATGATAAACTATAGAACAAATTTATCTTGCAAATTTTGTGGCGAGCAAACTTAAAACTGGACAGACTGACTCTAATTTTAAGATATATTCTCGTGGAACGATTTTTATAACTCAGCTTGTCACTAAATGAGACATGAGAATCCTTGAATTCCTGTTTTTTTGTAATGGCTTTATATCCTGATGTGAGCTATTACCTGTCACAACAAACTATCATTTTATAGTACTACTTATATCCATCAATTCTCAGTTCTTTACCTATATTTCTACAAATTATGAATTGATAAATATGAACTCGTGGGACTTGAATGGTTTTGTTTTCTTGAAGGTCCATTCGCACGTTGACATTTACAATTTTACGGATAACACATGGGGAGGAAGGTTTGATATGCCCAAAGAAATGGCACATTCACATTTAGGGATGGTAACTGATGGGAGATATATTTATGTAGTTACTGGACAGTATGGTCCTCAATGTAGAGGGCCTACAGCGCGTACATTTGTACTGGACACAGATACGAAGGAATGGCAGGATATGCCTCCTTTACCAGTCCCCAGGTAGCAAGCATTACATGGTTATAATGTATGTAGTAGCTGCCAGTTCTGTATTTCTGTGATAATTTATTTGCTCTGCACAGATTTTTGTGTAATTTATCGATAAAAATGGCAATTTTCTGTTCTTTCCTGGAAATGATATTGTTAATCCTTCCATCCCAAGAAGATTTTTGTGGATTTTATCTTAGTTTGTTTTCTTGACACCCCTATTACACCCTTCATTAAATTAAAGGGGTGGAAGTTTTACTGCATGAATACAATAATGTCACCATTGCTATATCCACTAAGAGTTGAATGATGCAGGAAAGAAGTTCAAATTGAGTAAAAGAAGTTAACGTGGTTCTTTCAGGTATGCACCCGCAACCCAACTTTGGAGAGGAAGAATCCATGTGATGGGTGGCAGCAAAGAGAATAGACATACACCTGCCTTAGAGCATTGGAGTATTGCTGTGAAAAATGGCAAAGCGTTAGAGAAGGAATGGCGAACCGAGATCCCCATACCCCGTGGTGGACCTCATAGGTTTTTTCAATGTTCCTTCTCTGTATTAATTATATTATGAAGAATTATAAAATCCATACCTTGACTTATGTATGTAATATCATTATTGTTCTCTCAGCATCTTTGCTTTCCTTTGTGTATTTGTTTTGGGTTGAGGAGCAGGCCACATTTTTTAAGTGAATATGGAACAAACCAATTTTTCTACTCAAGATTTGTTTATGCAGTTAGTTTATTAAGATATTGGTCAGTGTGTATCACTTACACAATACTTAAAACTAATGAACCATCAATATCCAAGATTCCTTTGGGTCGTCCCTTGAAATTACATGCATGTCAAAACATTGCAACAATACTCTTGAGGAAAATAATTCTTATATTTTTTTTTTCTTTCGTGTGGAAATCTCGTTTAGCTGCAACTTAGGATAACGATTGTTTAAATTAAGTATTTTGGTTTTTAAGCATAATTTATCATTCTTTCGAGCTTCTTAGTGGTTAACCGTGCAGGGCTTGTGTTGTGGTTAATGACCGGTTGTACGTCATTGGCGGGCAAGAGGGTGATTTTATGGCTAAACCTGGATCCCCAATTTTTAAATGCTCCCGTCGGAATGAGGTAATTTTGGTTCCACATTTTTCACAAAAAGTATTTGCCTGTACATTGTGAGGATTTATCAGTTGACGGTGCAATTAGAATTCTCTTGTTTCTGATTCACCGTTACTTTGGAACAAAGAAACAAAGCATGTCCTTGCATATACAATGATTCTGATCTAGAAGGAAACATATTGTGAGCATGTTTAAGCACCTTTTAAGCTTAGCCAGCATGCTACATGTGTGTTTTTCAACGTTGGTTTGATAATGTACTTTACTCTGTCACCAATACTAAATGAAACCAACCCTACACTTCATACCAATTAGCAACTCCTCTTACTGTTGCTTTCAGAAGGTGGCAATGTTAGTCCTGCCATTAACAACCACCACACTGCGAAACATAAAGAAAATGGAAGAAGAGAACAAGCGGTAAATGTAACAAGATCTTGGAAGTAAAACGAGAGCAGACTTTTGCTTGATACATACTGAGATTCATCATGGTCATGTCATTTTGAAGTACATAATTGATTATTTTCTACAGGTTGTGTATGATGATGTCTACATGCTAGATGATGATATGAAGTGGAAAGTGCTTCCTCCTATGCCGAAGCCCGACTCTCATATTGAGTTTGCTTGGGTAATCGTTAACAACTCAATCGTTATAGTTGGAGGCACGACGGATAAGCATCCTGTAACCAAAAAGATGACACTTGTTGGAGAAATTCTCAAGTTTCAATTAGACACACAGGTATTGTCTTCTTATCTTCTAAAACATATTTAGTTTCTATTTAGCAAATTTATAAATGGTTTATAAATAGGAATAGTAAGTAGTAATGAGTCTCACAAAATGTGCGGATAACAATGAGTAGTAATTATGAATTTTTGGTTTAAATTAATATTTGATTTTGACAGAACTTATAAATTTATAAATTTGTTTGGCGAACGAAGGTTTAAACATCAAATATATTCACATATTAAATGCTATTATTGAGCTTGAAGGCATTTGCTTAATTTTTATTCCTTTGCTTAGTGTTGAGCCATTAAATTGAATTGTATCCCTATTAGTTTCTCTTGGCTCTCCAAATTCTTGTATTGATTGAATCTGACCTGCATATAGTTTGTGTAGATGCTTTAGTTATGTTAGTGGGAATCCTTAGCCTCTGTTTGTCGCACATTCTTTCAAAATTTTTTTTTCTACATACTCATTTTCAACCACATTCACACAATAAAATATTCTACACGTAAATCAAAAAAAATTCCCTACTTTTTAACCACACATTTTCCAAAAAATCACTATTTAAAACGATGTTTTTTTCCAAAAAAGGGCCACCAAACATGGACTTCGTCTTTTGGTGCACAATTAATAAATTGTGCATTTTCAGAAAATGGAGTATGGTTTCCAGTTTCATGCATAGTGTCTTGAGATTGGCAATTTTGTCATCCTATTGAAGACTTAAGTTTCAGGGACTCCTACTGTCATTTTTTTGAGGTTTGGAACCAGATCAGAATTTTGAGAATTAGCAATGACCCAATATGTAGACTTTTGATGGCTGTGGAAAGAGAGGTCATTTCTTATGGTTTTGCTTCAGTATGCATATAGGCGATTTTTACGTGCTTGTGGCATAACATTGGTTAACTTGCAGAAATGGTACGAGTAGGATGTGTTATTTACTTTGCTTTATATAGTCCATAGGCAACTTTGTTGTAATGGTGATATTAATTGAATCTCTTAAACTCAAATCATCACCATTTGTCTACTTACATATGCCTGGTTTTGGACGTTGACAGAAGTGGTCAGTGGTTGGTAAACTTCCATATCGTGTGAAAACCACTCTAGTTGGGTTTTGGAATGGTATGCTGTATTTTACATCAGGGCAACGAGACAAAGGACCCGATGATCCAGCTCCGAGAAAGGTCATCGGGGAGATGTGGAGAACAAAACTGAGTTTATGAACTGTTTTTCTTTCCTCTAATTTATTTTGATAAATGCATGCCATCAGCATATTTCATAGTTTTTTGTATTACTCTACTTGTACCACAGCAATGTGATTCTTCCTTTTTAATGTGAAAATGTTCTTTGATGATTTATCCGCGTGTTTGGCCAAAAATGCAGAGTGGTTATGCATGAGTGGGTAACTGGAAGAAATAATAGTCTCATATGATGCAGTGGAATTAATAAAAGTAATCCAAATGTAAGTGAAACTTGAACTCGCATTTTTTCATAATAAAAAAAAAAAAATTTGAGGTCAATTTTGATCGGATTGGAGTTCGTTTTGACGAGATTAATCAAGTTACAGAAAAAAAAGAGGCGAATTTACATTAATTAAGACATTTTTTTAATCAATATGCTCTGGGGTGGAGAGACGAGGTGTAGCGTAGTTTGGTCAAGGTATCCACAGGTTTGAATCCTCTCACCTTGATATGAGGCAAAGCAATGCTGTTATCAAGTCGAAATGTTTATTATTGAGGTCTTCTTTTTCTATATTTATAACTAATTTCTTACAATTTCTGCATGTTTTTGTCCGATAAACTACTCTATAATTTTCATAATTAAACAGTATATCTACTAAAACCTAACATAATCAAACAATATTAACATACACGCAGATTTTACGTGATTAAGACCCGCCAGCCTAGTAGCAAAAAGTGAACCAACGGATGACAATTTAATATTGGCCATCGTGTACAGTACACATCTCCGAAACCCACAAGGCTACAATTTATTTGACTTAGAACTACAAAAACAACCAATGCCTCTTATTATCAACGGAAAAAAAAAAAAATAATAATAATAATACAGCAGAGCTAAGCCATATTGAACACGGGCCAAATACAAAATCCTGATGCTAACTTAACTCATTGCGCTTCCTAGACAGATTAAGAACTTCACAATAATTTAGTTTTACCACCAGCATGAAAGCAGACAACAAAGTAGATTTGGCATGAATTTGTACCGATGCATCGATTACCGAGTTTCATCCTCGAGGTTGCGGAAACCAGCTGTCAAATCCTCATGAAGTTTCTTGAATTTCGCAACCAGGGCTTCCTCTCCTTCAGCAGGATCCTCGAACTTTTGAGACCTGCATTGTTATAAGAAAGAGGAAAGATCAGGGATGGCTGCATGAAAGTTAATCAAGCAGAGGAATAATGCTACAAAATCTCATGACATGGTAAGTCAATGTCTGTGAGATACTCACACTAAACGGTAGAATAAATCTCCTAGACGATGCTTAATAAGAGCGTAGGTGATCTTCTGGCCATCCATACCAGCTCCTCGTTCCACTGCCTACATATCCAAACAAGTTACATGTAACTTAAATATAAAATCAGAGTTCTAATTAGATATCGTATCGGATTGTTGATTACGTCAAATTAAACACCACAGGGTTATGAACATTGTCAGTCACTCCACCTACTGTGAAATTTCATGTTAGTTACCCACTTTATATTGTTTCCAAAATGATCAGTGAAGTTCACCATTTATTTCAATTTTATCACTCAATTAAAATCATTAGCTATTTTTAGTGCATGTCTGACATGGAATATAGTAATCTAAGTAAAATCAACATGGAGATCTTCCATGTTGGAAACTCCATAAGAAAACTATTGCTAATAACTGAGTGACCAAACCAGTGACCACTTTAGAACAAAATAATTGACTAACAATGTTTCTACCCACACATATCATTCAAACTTCAACCAGTTGATGATTGAACCCAATTACCCAAAATGACAGGCAGAAGCCGCAGATAATGGAAAGCAAAAGACAGTACTAAATGTCAACAAGCCTCAGCATCAATTCACAATTAATATCGGGGTGCTTAGCTAGAGCTCTTGTATAACGAGATTGAACTCTTAAACATGTGCATAAAGGATTGCAGGTTTTTCATTTAATGATTCAAAATCGAGTGCTTCAGTATAAATAGTATCCGCTAAATATCTTTGATCAAAATTCTTAATGGCATGTATCATAATTGAAAAGGATGGAAAGCTGGCTAAATGATATACCTGATTAGCCAAATTGTAGAAATGAATGATGTTGCGCATCATCCAAACAGACTTGTAGAAAGGGCAGAATTTATCATAACTGTTACCAAAGACAACATTCAGACAAGTCTTTAAAGGCGTTGAATAGAATTGAATCAAATATTAAGACAAAAATCTAATATAGACTTACGGCGTAAATGCATTCTGTGCAAGATAGTCCTCCCTCAAGAGCTTAGCAGTTTCCAGGGTAATTTTATCGGTTTCAGCTAAAGCATCCTTTCCGACTAGCTGCAATAAGTAGATAACTAGACATTAATTAAAGCAGCATAGAATTCAATTTAATTAGATGCTTTCCAGTTTACTTTCCCCTTTCGAATCCAGAGTCCATGCTTTGTTATCAGAAGGAAAACTGGATAAGAGGACTATAATATGTTTCAAATATTTGCAATAGAAATTGGAGGGAACTGTTCATGAAGGACAAATTGGTATCAGAAAGAGAGATGACAATTGCCAAATAAATAGCTAAGCTGATTGGAATGCATCTTTCACATTAGAAAACATTTCTGTGAGCATAACCAATGTTTCAATGTGTAGTACCAAATTGAATCCATTTAAACGGCTGCGTACATCCTTTTTTAAGGTCAACTTCTGAAACCTGATCAGAAATACTTAAGACAAGTCAATGGAAAAATAATTCTATTCATATCGATCAAAGCTGCCACATATTATACAAGCAGAAAGAGTTGGGCACAGAGAGAGGGTACATTGCTGTTGTAAGTTGGGAATTTCTTTTTTACTAATTCTGTTCCAACAGGAAACACACAAGTTTTGTACTTTCTCCACATCAACATCAGAGAAAAAAGGACCTTTTAAACCAAAAATAGAAAATACCTGCACGATTTCATTCAAATCATCCTCTCTTTGCAGCACTTCACGAGCTTTTGTCCTGATGTCAATAAAATCCGGATCGAACTTCTCATAAAAGGATTCCAGTGCCTGAAAACACGAGAGCTTCAGCAAGTGCCAAGAGAAAATTGGCTCACAGAGAGCATAATTTAGGCACGTGTCCAGAATATAAACCATAGACCGCAGTGAAATAGAAATATACCCCTGAGTACTTAGAGTAAGAAATGAGCCAGTTTACAGAAGGGAAATGCTTCCTCTGTGCCAGTTTTTTGTCCAGACCCCAGAAAACCTGAAATTTGGCAAATGAGTACAGGAAATGACCATCTAAAAAGAAAAACTTGTAAGCTGTTCAACATCTGTAATTTACCTGGACAATACTGAGTGTTGCAGATGTAACAGGATCAGAGAAATCTCCTCCTGGAGGTGAAACAGCACCAACAATGGTGACGCTGCCAGTTCTTTCTGGTCCACCAAGACATTTAACTTTACCAGCACGTTCATAGAAGGATGCCAAACGTGCTGCCAAGTATGCAGGATATCCACTGTCTGCAGGCATCTCTGCCTGTAAAGCAAAAGATGTTGAATACAATCAGGAAATGACAAATTTAAATTCGGGAGTTTCGAGGACTAGGGTACAAATCTCATGCCAACTGAATAGATATCTTAGAATGGTTGCCTTATAATATCTCAAGACAGGCCAAACTTTACTTACTAATGTATAATTAGCTAATAACAAGCAAATGTGCAGTGTTGCAAGTATTTATGGCGACAGGGAGAAACTATTGCACAAATAAGATTTCTCTCTTCTGTTGGTGTTAGCATAAAAAATATCATTTTATCTTCCTGTACTTCATTAATTGCAAAAGGGAAATTGGTAAGATGTGTTCTCTCTGCCCGCACATCAAAAAATTGGTCTGTCTGCTTAACCAAAATGGAGGTTAATACTAGTAACTAATGTATAAGTAGTTGACACGTGACAAGAAAACATGCAGTGTTGCAAGTATTCAATGACAGAGAAATCATGACAACGAGAAGTTTTTTCTTAAATGTTTGGATCATTAAAAACACACGCATCAAATCATTCCATTTTTTAGTACTCCATAAAATTCAAAGAAAAATGGTTTGATGACTGCATCAGTGCTCAGAAAACTTTTATTTTCCAGCCATTATCTATGTTATTGCTGAGGTAGCTATCTACTTAAAAGAACAAAGACAAGTAGTACTCCTTATCAGGGTAGTCTTTCTTAACTTAAAAGTCCAAAATCAATTATTAAACTCAAAATAATAAGATACCTAGGACACTTACCAATCGACCTGAAATTTCACGTAATGCTTCTGCCCAACGAGATGTTGAATCTGCCATCATACTGACATTGTAGCCCATATCTCTGAAATATTCAGCAATAGTGATTCCTGAAAATCCACATTCAAATAAGCTGTAAACTACCCATTTGATGGATAAACCACCACTGCCTTTGGTTCATCCAATAAAGAAGCACCATGGAGTATAAAGAGGATTTGATACAAACATAAGAAAACATCATCAGTAAAAATAAGTCACTGACAGTCCCATAAGCAACTGATGGAACAAAGTCTTCAGTGGGTGGTCTACGTGCAGTATACATAATAAAGGGCTCTAAAATGGTAAAATTCAACATCTGCCATCCACTAAGAAACTGGAGTGGAAAAGACAGATAATTTAAGCACAGTAAAAGAATACAGTAATTGGATGAGAAATCAGAAAAAATTACTATGAAGTAATCATGACAAAGAACTCAAATTGAGGTGAGTTTCAGTGCTACTAAATGCACTTCAGCAGGGCAGTTGATAGATTAAAAATATTCTTAAGAAGTATTGTTTACCTGTATAAATTGAAGCCTCGCGAGCAGCCACAGGCATGTTTGAAGTGTTGGCCACCAGTGTAGTACGCTTCATGACAGACTCCTCACGGCCATCAGGCAGCGTCATCGTCAATTGAGGAAAGTCCATAAGCACCTGTAGTTAATAGTCAATTGATATATACCGCGAAGATGTTATCAACTGCTAAAACAAAAATTGTGAAACTGTGTACCTCTGCCATTTCATTTCCTCTTTCTCCACAACCAACATACACCACAGTGTCAGAGTTAGAGTACTGCATTTTAAATTAAAAAAGTAGGAAAGTCGTTGAGAATAAGATTCCAGTGTGCCAGATTAACAAAAATAAAAGAAAATGAACTCCATAACATTAACCTTGGAAAGAGCTTGACTAATAACTGTTTTCCCACAACCAAAGGCACCGGGTATGGCACAAGTACCACCAAGAACAGAGGGAAACAATGCATCAAGAACACGCTGAATCGAACAGAGATTCAGTTAATGCATTTCTGTGAACAGTAACATGTAGAAGAAAAGAATATTAGAACAGAAATGTTCGTAAAAAAATCACCTGCCCAGTTAGAAGAGGAGTATCAGCTGCAAGCTTAGAAGCTACAGGCCTAGGTGTACGCACAGGCCAAGTCTGCAGATAAATAGACAGGTCAAATCAAGTTTTCCATGCCATTCTGAAAACAATTAAATATTCACCAAACTTCAAAATTATCCATGATTAGGAGGTGACCTGAAGCATAGTAAATTTCTTTTTGACACCTTGAAACTCGAGTTCAAGAACAGTGTCCTGCATATAAATTGGACAGATTAATGCAACAGAATGAAGAGATAATAATTTGAAATTAACTAAATTATGAAAGTTCTATATTAGCATAAAAATGGAGTTCAAAAGACAAACCTTCAAAGAGTATTGGCCAGGTGGGGCAATGTAGCTTATCTTTCCCATAGCATCAGGAGGAAGTGCCACGTGGTGTTGCATTAAACTGTTTTCAAATACCTCCTGCATAGGAAAATTGTCATGGAATGGAATGTAGATTAAAAAATTTGAAGTACCAATAAGAGGTGCAATAAGAAATCATAGAAAGAATTTCAAATTTCAGCATTCTGAGTTAAGTCCTGTAAAACTTACAGCATATAAGTCTCCACCTGTCAAGAGATCTCCCTCTCCTGGACAGGAATATGATGTCAAAATTAGTAAAGGTGTCACCAAGCTACTCTACATTTCTAATTTGAGTTAAAACCATCGATATGACATTCAGTTATTTAGAACGATTTAAGGCAAACCTATTTTCTTAGGCTGAAATTCCCAAAGAATGTCTTTGTCGAGAGCTGGGACAGAAACACCACGAGGAATATAGACATCACCAGATATTTTTGCAATTGTCTTCAGAGGCCTCTGCATCAAATATTGGAAAGAAAAACAAAAGAGCTACAGTTAGACAGTTCTCTCCACTGGCCACAAGCAATGCTCAGAATGAGATCTGTTATTGTGAAGTGCTCGAGTGGGAGAGGGGGGTGACACAGTTAGACAAGAAGATTTTCAGAACCTGAATACCATCAAAGATGTTCCCCAGAATTCCAGGCCCCAATTCCACTGACAGAGGCTGTAGAGTTGGAAAATTATTAAAATATAGTCTATGTTTTTCAGCAACATAGGAAAGCCACTAAACAACTCCAATGAACAAGTTAAAATAGTTAGCATGAAAACCTTGTGTGTTCGTAAAACAGGATCATTCACCATCAACCCAGCTGTTTCTTCATACACTGCAAGAAAAGCAGAAAAAGATTAACAGTCAACATGAGCCATCTTAATTCTAATTCATATCAAACAGACTAAACATTGAGGAAAGAAAATACTGTTCATTAGTTTATTCATTTATTTAAACCATAATTCAATTATTTTTTTCCTCACTTCTTAGTTGAGGGTGAGTGTGATACTAGACATGAAGACCAAAGACCTGACACTTTATGGGAAAGAACAAGCACGGACTACAAATAATTATACCTTGAATCGTGGCAGAATCTCCTTCCAACCGAATAATTTCCCCAATGAGGTTGTCATGACCAACACGAACAAGTTCATACATGGCAGCTCCTGCCATTCCATCAGCAACAACCACTGGTCCAGATACCTATTGGAAAATAAAATGATTATTAGAACAGAATTTGCTGGAGCCTTTCAACAAGAAACACTCTCAAGCAGTTGAAAACATGGGAATCTTTAGAGCAATACTATCAAGAACATTCTCCCCATCAAGCTGGTAGTTATACTGATACAGGAAGGTTGTTTTTGAACAAGCAATTCCGAAGTATCTAAGGATATACAGCATGGCGTCATGAAGTCTATGGTGAAAAGGTGGAAAAATCAAATTAAGAAAACTTAAAGAAAGAATTGGCTTGCAACCTATTGAAATTAGGGACAACAATCACCGGACAGAGTAATAAGAAGTAAAACATAACCTTCGCATCAATGTTTAGCAGGGCAGGTCGCCTGAGTGTCATGATGTCAAAGCATTTATACATTCTTTTTTCTGATTTCAAATTAGTCCGAAAGTATTGATACTAAGGATCCAGACTTCATTCGGTAATCACGTAATGAATTAAATGGATTGATTTAGCAAAAACTAAAACTCACACTGGGGGAAAGGCAGGCAAGTATAGACTACAGAATACCAGAAACTTGGGGATAAGTATCCTAAAAGAACAAAGAAATCTGAAACGAGGTCCTAACATACTAAATTCAAGTCAGGGGCAAGATATATTAATTACAAACTAATATTTCAGAAGAGTGGTTGGTTCTTAGAGCAGATGCGTTAAGACCAGATCTCTTGAAATCACAACTTCCACTTGGAAACTGCAGGCTCAACTAACTACACAGCATTAGCAGAATAATTGAACAAAGACAATCAAAATCTACCAAATTACATCAAATTCAACCAAATAAACAAATCGATGATGTGAAATGTCACCATAATCCATCAAACAATCAAGTGCCGAGACCCAACTAAGAATACAATCGATACAGAATGCAACAAGTAACGGTTGGGAAGTACAAGTTGAAAATGCAATTGGATCGGATACTGAAAGTGAATTGGCGAAAATATAGATCGAAGGAAGTAGAAGAACCTTGCGAACGTATCCATACTCGCTCTCCTTCTCGGAATCCTCGAAGGTAGTCAAAGGACCTCCATACACCGGCGGCATCTTTCCTCGTATCCAATTAAACTGAAGAATCAAAAACACGATCAGATATACGAACCGAATCCTAACTCACGAGATCCAATCGGAGTTCCAAACGAAATATCTTACTATTGATATTTCGATATGGACGGAACAGCTTGAGAGAAGACGGTGAATAATTGATATAGCGCCGGTGGTGCACCTTGTGGTAATGGGGAAATGAAGTAAAGAACGCTCGAGTGCTGACAGTATTGTCAATCATCCAATGATCTTCCGCCGCGTCACCATTTTACTTTTCTGTAACATTTACTTTTTTTTTTTTAAAGACTCTGTGAAATTTATCCGTAAAACTTGATAAATTATTTTACGAATATTTTTATTTTGAAAGATTTTATCAGAAATTGAATAATGCGTTCAACGTATTACAGAGAAGTCGGACATTTGTTGCCAAAACAAATTCAAAAATGGGCAAAGTACGAGAATAAGCCCATGTTTGGTATTGATTAAAATTTTAATTTAAGTTAAAGTCAAACAATCAATATTAACTACATATTTTATTGGTCCCACAATTTTTCAATCACATATTCCATCAACTTTTATCAAAATCTACTAAAAATCTAATTTTAATCTTCATCAAACAACCTCTGAATAGAGTGGCTGCTTGATTTATATTCTCAATGTATTATCTCGGAATTGCTCCGTAAAAATTCAACAATCTCTATTTGTAACTTAGAAACCGTGAAAATAGAACATTTTTGAAATTGAAATGGAAAAAAAACACGATCAATTGACATTGTGATGCGTATACAATAAGGACATATTCAAGGAGAAATTGATGTACCTAAAATCAAGCTTATTCTGCTTAATTTTTGTTTTACTTCATCTGTTCTATTTGCTTTATTTTGATTACTTATATTAACGAGTTGTAATCCTTGTACGTGCTTTATTTTTCTTATTTAAATCAATGCACACGAATGGCATTAATAGCACCTTTGAAGTTTATTATAACAAAGGGTGATTATGCTCATACCCTGCCTCATTTTAATTATATTAAATCGTTATCATTGACTTTTATTCATTATTAAACTTATATCCTTGACCTTTTTTTTCGTCACATTTTTATTTTTAATGTTCATTTATCAGAAAATTTTGTCTTTAATCATGATTTTTGTCCAAAAATATTGTTAATGTGCTTTAAAATTGTATTTTTGCATTATTGCTTGTTTTGCTTACTTAAAAATACAATGTGTAATGAGTCTTTTTATTCTATTTTAGAGAAATTTTTTAAAATAAACCATAATCAGGAATAATTTATATTAATTTGAGAATAAGAATGTCATGAAAAAAAAGTTTGATACATAAATATAATAATGTGTAAAAGTTATGAACATTTCATGCAATTAAAGTGTAATATAGTTATTAAAAATTGCGGTTTGAATATATTTAATCGTAATAAAATTAAGATTTTCTCAATAATTTTGGTTATTTGATATTCGTTTTGACAAGTCAACTTGTTACTGATTTCTCCATTGGGTATTCATAGAATCAACAAATTTTTTTTACGTGTTCTTCATTTCTTATGCTTCCGCTAAATCAAGTTGGTATCAAAACACATATGGCTTGCGATTGTGAAGCCCTGATAGCAGGCATACTATTACTTGATGAGGGCACACAAATCGTGAGGACGTGTATTTTGTTGAAGCAGCAAGTAAGATTACAACTAACGCATCATCAATTGGAAGTTAATTCAGGTGAGGACTATGCTAGCTACCAGTATTTGATGAAATCACAAATAAAGAGGCTGGCAACAATATATTGACAAATTATGTATAAGAGTACAGTGTCTAGAATAATTGGATTGATAAGTTATACCTTTGGTTAATGCAAGGAGGATAATCAAATTTTCTCATAACATAAAACTGCTTAACATTTGAACATTTGAACACCGAAAACGTGTGGTTCTTGCTGAGACAATAGTATCCAACTCCAATGGAAGGTGGATTTCAAAATGAAAATGGAGGCTTGATTTTGGTCAATGACAATGGGAGTTTGCTCATAAAAGAAAGAAAAAGCAATGATTTAGTATGGATTAATTGCGTTGTTACTAGGACAAGATAACAAATAATTAATTGTAATGTTCGATTTATATTTTCATACAATCTTGAGTGGCCGCCCCCAAAAAGCTATATTATTGCGAATTGTATATTCTCGAAGATGCTCATCCCAAATGGATGAAAATCACACATTTCATATATTCACGCCATTCGAATTTATAAGGGAATAGTTGATTGATACTTATTGATCGCGACTCACCGACTCTAGTATTCCCTTCACAATGATTGGTTAATATTGCAAGCCCCACGTTAAGGTGGGTCCCATGAAGACGTGCCAGCATTTTGATAATTTTATTTATAAGTTTAAAAATTATTTGAATAAATAAATATATCTGGTCATTTTGTTTAATTTTGTTATTTGAATAAATAAATGATTGATTAATCCTAATTAATTGTACGGTAAGCGTGAGCAAAACATCAGCAGAGCAATTAATACTAAAACCAGCCTCCCGGGGCACATCCAAGTTGGCAAAGAAAGTGCATTGCTGGGTTTGCAACCTCAGCGTGGGGAGTTCGATTCCTGGTTGGAGAAGCTGAGTGATGTAATAATCAATATTTGTTGGAGCAGTTTGATGATGTAATAACCATGGAGGAAGGCTCCCTTGGAGCCAGGAGTATAAAG
>CAIGRT010222513.1:0-12932 GCA_903798405.1 Fraxinus platypoda | reverse complement strand
TTTCCATCATAATACTCAGCACCACAACCACCACCCGGAGGCTGCCACTGCCACCACCATCAACTTCGATCCTCATGGCATTAATGCATCTAACGCGGCGGCTGCCATAGGCGTTGGTGTGATTCCTCTACTCACGGCGGCCCCTTGTCTAAATATGGGTCCTACAGATGAGGACTTGTCGAGTAATACACGAAATCGCAGTGGAAGTGGGATGCAACTGTGGCAAAATCAGCAGGTACAAAACACTTCGGCTTATTCGAAAAAACACATGATTCAGGACCATAATATTCTACTTCAGGCCGGTAGAGGAGGTAGTAGCAGCGGCGGAGGCGATGGAATTGGCGGTTCTTCGTCCGGAGCAATCACATGTCAAGACTGTGGAAATCAAGCTAAAAAAGATTGTAACCGGCAAAGGTGTAGGACTTGTTGTAGAAGTAGAGGTTATGACTGTGCTACACATTTGAAAAGCACTTGGGTTCCCGCTGCACGCCGCCGCGAACGGTTGTCCATGGCCGCTACTGCCGCCACCGCCGGCTCTTCTCAGTCCACCTCCGGTGCCAAAAAACCTCGACTTGGCACTTCTTTAACTACTACTGCTTCTCATACTTCAACTTCTAACAACACCCCTAGAAGCTTTGATACCAGTTCTAGCCACCAAGGTATCATCTTTTTCCAAATCTTTTTACACTCTGCACAAACATATTTCATTTTCTTTAAAATTGAGAATTATTAATATCCATACAGGTGCAAGTTTAAAAGAGCCATTTCCAGGCCAAGTTCGAGCGCCAGCAGTGTTCAAGTGTGTTAAAGTGACTGCAGTTGATGATGGCGACGATGAATATGCATACCAAGCTGTAACGAGAATTGGAGGCCACGTTTTCAAAGGATTTTTATATGATCAAGGGATCGAATCAAGAGATGGATTTCCCAACATATCGGACTTGCATTTAGGTGGTAGCAGTGGCGGCGGCGGCGAGGGAAGACACGGGGCTTCCTCTTCGTCCCCAGTTCTTGATGCATCTGATGTTTACGCTTCCGGGGGCGGATTACTCGGAGGATCAAATTATGGCATTCCAATAAATTGATTTTCTCTCAAAGCAGTGGATGCAAAGACTCAAAGAAGAAATTCCACTGTGTTCTAATCATTTTATCACTTTTACTAATAGGTTCTTGATTATTCTTCTTGTAGACTTCTTAATTGTAAACACCTTTCTTTCACTTTCGGTTTCAGCTCTAGCCTCTAGCCTGTTTGCCTTAATTATTCTTCAAGAGTAATAATCATTTGCCAAAAAAAGATGATTTCTTTAGATTTAGATATTCTCTCTCTATATTTTATCTTTCGTATGCAGTTGTGTGCACTGGCTTCTGGGCATATGTGCAGAAAAATCCAGTTCTGAAAAATTCTCGTTTGAAAAAACAACTGTTGGTACATTATATTTTACCCGTTAAATGAAACTGTCTCAAGGAACTGTATTCTTCATAATCTGTTTATTTTTATATGCATTGTGCCTTAAATAATTACTGTTTTTATTGCATTAATCTTATATTGCTGAATAAGGATGAGCACTTGGTGGATATTTCTCTTGGATCTCTTCTGTGCTTGTTAATGCAAGCATTTCCTCGTATCGGAACTTTTGAATTGTTGCATTCGCGGTGTACAGCGAAGCTTAAATGCTTCTGTAGATCCGATTTTAGCATTTTTTGCTTTAACATTCTTTGTCTTGTGCAGTTATTTGGAAACTTCTATACTGAATAATTTTACCCTATTAACTTTTTCGAGAAAATCTGGTGGGTTTTGATTGCTTGTTAACTCGGATGACGGATCTTTCTTTAGAAACATTCTTGAATTTGAGTTATTTCATCATTGTTAGTTTACAATTCATATGTTTTTACAAGTTTCCTCAGTCTTGTATGTGTTTATTTTGAATTTGGGGGACAGTTTAGTGCTCTAATTAATCTGCATTGTTGACTATCATGGATTGAATAATATTGTAATATTTTGTACTTGCATATAATTTTAATTTCCTAACGGCGCAATTGACTTTTCTGCCATTGCCATTGATCCTGTGCTGTCTGCTTTTGGAGGTCTAATAATTTGATTAATATAACTTCTTTCCATTTGTATGATATAAGATACATTATCTCCTGATTTGCAAACGCTTAAAGATGCCACATACCCTTGTTTACATTTTTCTTGTTCGTCTTTCGGCATAAGATGCTACACTTTTGTGTTAAATGTTTAACTATTTATCAAGTTTCTTGTAGACTTTAGCATTTCGATGTTGGTACATATATGTAGTTATTTGTGCATCACTTCATTGTACGTGCAGATGTGATCTAATATTTCAGGATCCGGCTATTGTAGTAGCGAGTGTTTTGCTTATAGTTTATGGCCTAATCCAGTATTAGCTGGACATGATTTCTTTTGGACAAGCATTCACGAGATACTGGAGAAACATGGACAGTTGCATTATCACGAGGTTTGGTAACCGCTTGAACTTGCCCCGATTTCTTGTCTTGTATTGTTTTCCGAATACACATTGAGTAGCTTGCGTATCTCTATTTAGTGAAGGCACGACATTTCAGTTTAGGTACGTACTTGGCTGTGTACAAGAGTCTATCCATTACTGTATGCTTGTTCGTATTTTGGAATTTGTCATCTGTTCGAAACAATTTCTTGATCGCTAATACCTTTTACATGTTTATAACTTCGGTTATGATCTGTTTGAACTTCTTGTGCATTACCTTTTACTTGTTTGACATCGGTATTGTTTTTGCAAAATTGGTACAATTTGTTTTTCTTTCTGAGCACGCGTTCTTGGTTTTGGGCTTTGCAATCTGGATCACGAGATTTTAGTAATCGTCACTTCTTTAGTTTATAAATAGGGAACACTGCTGGAGATGGATTTACTTTTTGAGTTATCTTTCATTCATAACTGTAGAAACATTTGTTACGAAAAATATTTATACGCAATGCTTAATCTGGTGTGTTACGGATCATTTTAAGCACCGTTTTCCTGGTCTGATGTGTGGAAATAACTTCACTTTAGCAGTAACTGGTACTTAATCTGTGCGTTTTCTTTATGCAATTCTGATTTTGTCTGGTTTTTATTCCTATTAATTGCTTACATTGTGTTGGCATTTAGGCATGTTACGTAAGATTTTATGTGCACCGTTTTGTTGTGTTTATTGGCAAGGGTTTGCATGAAATGAGTCCAGTTGTAAATAGAAACTGTCCAGGAGAGTTTAATCTCTCCTCTTTAGCTCCCATGATGATAAATAGCATTATAATGTCGCCTTACTGTGATGACTTCCTTGTCGGGGCTGACCTGATGGAACCGGCCGATGGGAGTATGAATAAGGAGGTTGTTCAAGATACTCATGATATCAATGTTGTGTAGTTGTCTGGGGATAAAATTTCACATTGAACAAAGATATAAAATATCGACTAATTTATAAGGGCTCGAGTCCATCAAGTTCAAATGAGTAATTCGATTTGATTAAAACTCAAAAAATGAGCACCGAGATTACTAGATTGATTTGTTCAAATGAGTCACTATTTTGTGAGTGTGATGTTAAGGGATAAATT
This sequence comes from Fraxinus platypoda, assembly GCA_903798405.1. Classification (NCBI taxonomy): domain Eukaryota; kingdom Viridiplantae; phylum Streptophyta; class Magnoliopsida; order Lamiales; family Oleaceae; genus Fraxinus; species Fraxinus platypoda. Next base: position 9,343 of record CAIGRT010222513.1, on the reverse strand, counting down.
TCGTATCGAATAAAGATGAAAATATAGATCAACGTATACTCCTCTTAATAATGTTGAAATTTTAAGATAGAATCTTAAGTTTTAATAGTAGTGTTTTGTGGGTTGCTGCTTAATGTGGCATCTTGTGAGGAGGATTCTATTCTCGAATGTGGAGATCACTTCTCAAAGTTGAAGGAACACGAGGCTTGATCGACTAGCTACTTTGGTTTACCTTTAGCAAATATCCAATCTAGTAGTTAGAAACCAAGAAGCAGTAGAGTCTCGAATCTCGATTTGATACGGGATTGGCGACAGGAATCCTTAAAACGTTACTGCAGCCAGCAGTACTGAAGAACAAATCATTTCTCTCCAAGCAGTGCTATTACTGTCAATTGGTTTTACAACAATTGTACAAGCCCGATCCATGTATCTCACCGATGTCTCGGCCCATCTAACAGAAGAAAAACACTTTGAATAGTACTTTTCGAGTCTTTTGACCTATGCAAATAAGGACCTTTTTGGTAACTGTTTATTAACAAATTATGCTCTATTTCTTAGTTTATTTTAGTATTTAATCAATCAATCTCCTGGATTTTTGCTATTACTCTTGCTCTTGCATTCCATAACGGCAAGAACCTCTTTGTCTATTCTCTTCAGAGGATATAGCAGCTGTAACGACTCAAGTGGATCTTACCCGACCCGTTGCTCAATTGGTACCAGGATTCAACTTAAGTCTCCCATATGAGTTGGAGGTCTTGAGTTCGAATCCTGGGGGACGCGTCCAGAAAGTCGTGAGGGGTAAGATCCACCCCAAAGCNAAAGTCGTGAGGGGTAAGATCCACCCCAAAGCAGATAGTACGTCTATGTTAATGGGTCGGGTAAGATCCACCCGGGTCGTTACAAAAAACGCGTCCGTGGAAGAGAAGTTCGACATGTTAGTTGAACTATACTTGTCTTTTTTATTAAGATTCAAGTTTATAATCATTCGACAAGAATTCAAGGGACTGACTTTGTGTCGGTAGACTCTTAAGCCTTCTACTTCATTTAAGGCATATATTATTAACTTATTATTATGGATGATTTGATTATCTTGAATCACGAAAATTATTTTTGTGTTTCTGATTTTTTATTTTTATCTTCAATAAATCTCGAGCAGTGTTATGAAAACTTGAACATTGTGTAACGACAAAGATAAAGTAAGATGACGAATCTTGCTCGAGAAGAAAACTTGAATTCGCTTAGTCGTGACTCTTGTATTGTTGAAATAAATATGTATTATGTTTATTATAAGAAGGGGAAAAAATATAATTATGAATAATATTTTCAACACGTTAATGCATTTGACTGGAAAAATGAAAGGAAAATTCATTACGTACAATATCTGATGCAAAATGTACATCCATAATTTTCATTTTCTATAATTAACAGCGGCACCGCAAGTGGCATAAGCTGCCTTGTGCTTCGCCGCCTTTATTTAGAGCCACCGTCGTTGCCTCTTTCTTATATTTGGTTCTGCAACCAGAATTATTCTCCGGATTCCCTTTCTCCATACATCATATTATCTGTATATATTCATATAAAATCTATCTGTATATACTCATATTTTCATTTTATAGTTTAGGTTTTTATTTTATTTTTAGATTAGATTAGAAGAAAATCGTCATGTCTGCAGAAGATGAAGTAGTGGATATTCAGGGTCTCTCAATCCAAGAACAGGTTCGAATTTTTTGACCTAATTTTTTATGGGTATTCCAAGAAACGATGAAAAGAAAGCTGCGAATTTTTGTTCTGCGGGTTTAATTTGGTTTCGCGATGTAATGTTTCTTCTTTTAGATCGTCTGAATGGATAATAATGAGAGTTTTATGTGGTTTTGATCTGATGGGGTCTGTTTTTTCTTTAAATCGTTAAAACTAGTTAGAAAGATCGATTTCTTCGTATCAGAGGTGAAAAGGAATATACAAAGATTTGGTTTCAGTATTGCTTTAGATATAATCAATTAATTATAAATGGTGACAATATTCATATGCTTGGTATGTGAATTTTATGTTTGCATTTCTAGAATAAATAATTAGATTGGTTTAGTACGTTGACTGAGTTAATGTTGTGCATTTCAGTGTAAAATGGAGGGAACTTGTACAGCAGCACCAGAGGACATTAACCAAGTTATGGATGAGACTAACAATACTAACAACAATAATCATCATGGTTTTTGTGCAATATGTTTGAATAAGATAGTTCTTGCAGAAACTGCCCTCATAAAAGGTTGCGAGCATGCCTACTGGTTTGTCTGAATCTCTTAGTTAGATATTTACTTGTATTTTCGTGTTACGCTTATTGTTTGCATGAATCATTATGAAATTCAGTGACATATATGTTATAGCTGGGCCTATAGTGTATGACAAGTGTAATTCCCCTTGCTGCTGGGTGACTCATATGTTGAGGGATGTATCCAATGAAACAATGAGTCGGTCTGCTAGATTTTGTCAGCTTAGATCTATTTCTAGTAAAGTTCACCTACTGGATGCGTTTAAGTTAGTTGATGTCTTGGAGATTATCTGTAGTTTATATTCAAATAGTTACTTCTAGGATATGTAATGATATGAAATTTAAGGTGTGTGGTGCATAAATTAATAAATATAACTTGCTAGGTGATGTATTTGTAAAATAAAAACATCTATGAGCTAGAGCTACCGGGGTTCACATCTTATGTCTTATCTAAAAGCATTTTCCAGGTATTGTTCTAGGCATTGTAAGAGTAGTTTATTCGGAATCAAGAATTAGGTTTTGGATTCTTTTGGATGATGGTAAAACAAAAAGCATCAGGAATTGGATTCAACAATAAATTCCCCTTTATTTTGATAGCAGTTGTATATTTTTAAATAGTAGCCTTAGCAACTAGATCACATCCTTCATTATGAACTTGTATACATGCTTCTAGAGCTGTTCATTTTGCTAAGGCACCTGGTGTGTTATCCCAGCTCATGCTTTTCGCATACTTTTTCCTAGCTACAAATGGGTAATCATGATCGTGCAACCATAATCTTCACGAGAAGGTGCAAACTTTATAATAATCTGATTATGGCGATGGGATTTAAAAGATCTGCTCCATGCATAGTTCTAGATTTTTTAGTTGGTTTGTTTTGCTGCAGAAGGTGATATCTTTATGATCAGCACACCTGAATAATATGTCATTTCTCTTTTCATAAATTTCCTTTTCTTCGCCTTTGCCTGCTCTCTCCTTCCAAAAAATGCATCTAAAAAAGGTATCTATTTTTCTGACATAGGAAGGTATATTGACTTCTGCTTCTGTGTAAGAAGACAGAAGGTTGAACATAGTTCACCTTTCTAATTCTCACATTTAAATGTTACATTACCAAATGCAAGTACTTAAGTTTGATTAGTCTTTCATATTTTATTATTCGAATGACCACATCTTTCTCGCACGTTGTTACTTTATTGGTAATGATGGGTCCACTTCATTTATGAAAAGTGATTCGTAAATATGTTATAATCATTGCATGTCTATTCATTTGATGAGATTTCCATTTTTTTCATTTCTTTTTCTATTTAGGGGTTGTGTGACAAAGCTTATAATAAAATTCTTAACAGATTTGATAAAAGATAATGAAATGGCTGGTTGAAAAGATGATAAGAGTTGTGGGTCCATGAAATGTGTGGTTAAAATTAAATTTTGACTAATGATAAATTTTATCAAACAACGGCTTAATATAATAATGTATTGCTCCTTTAGCTTGAAATCTTGGCAAATGCAGGGTAGTTTTTATTGAAGAATATGATATTCTAATCGGTAGTTACTAAATGTTTTTATTGATTCCAAATAGAATGTTTCTTGGTTTTGAAGTGAGAACATGTTTTGGTTACCTAAGAATAAATAAATGGTATGCCATTATGATCACAATTGATGTTCTTTTTATTTTTTGGTCAGTGTCACATGCATCCTGCGATGGGCCTCTTACAAAAAGGAACCTACATGTCCGCAGTGTAAAAATCCGTTCGAGTTTCTGAATATCCACCGCTCACTAGACGGAAGGTATTTTAGCATTTCTCACTTTCCTTCAATTAAATTGTTAGCAAGCCTTAATTTTTTTACTAGTATGATAAGGGTTGTTGACACGATTTATTTCGAGGAATCATGCACTTCGAAAAAGACGAACACCCTTTTTGTCTTTGTTTTTATTTTATTGGGGGAATATGTGTAGTTTCTGATTTTCCAGATAACTTATGTTCAATGACAGAATTACACGTGTTCAATATGTTCATTGAGATAACTATATTCAAACAAAAACAGAGATTATTATATATAGGATTTTTTGGGACCAGACTTTGTCGAATCTAACTTTTGACCCCTATATCTTTTGAGGATTCTTATTCTCAATCATCTTGTAGACTGGTTGGATGCCATTCTACCACTGATTTGGATAAATCCAAATTAACTAATACATGTATATATGGTATGCAGTGACCTTCTAATACAAGTTTTTATTCTTGTCTGGATATACCTAGAGGATTGTTTCATTAGTTAGTTTTGTCGGCGATATGGATAACAAGTTTGATCAGGTTGATTTCAGCTAAATATTTGTTCCAACTGAAAACATAAGATGAATTTTGTTCCGATTTTGACAGCATACATGATTACATGTTCGAAGAGAGTGTCTGCCTCCTCCTAAGAGCCTCATGGTTCAAGCCTTTGATTGTGGTGGAACGTGAAGAGGTGTATGAAGAAGTCGAAGATTATTATTACGAGGACGAGGATGAAGATATCTTCTTGGGTAGTTCCTCTCGTCTCCGCATTGGTAATCGAAGATGGGGAGACAACGGGTATGTTAGGGGAGGAAGGCAAGAAGCACGACCAATTTCTCGACCAAACTTTCAGGATTCCGGTGCTGGCCCATCTCATCAGCCGAAAAAGAAAGAAGTTGATGCTGCTGCTGCTGCTAAAGAAACTGTTGGCCGACGTGCAAAACGGGCCCTGAAGCGGGAAGCTGCCGACAAGGTAGCTGCTGCAAAGCATCAGCAGCATTTGGTTCGGTTAGGTCGCACCTGAGGGTGAAACAAACCAGTCTGGGGCCACCAAGCATTTTGTACAGTATTTCCATGCATTTGTTTGTGGAATAAGGATATTAGGACGACTTTAAAAGGCTGGGCTTTATTAGTATGTTGCCCGTGCTGTACCTATCCAGATTTAGTTGCTGTTGCCTATGTACTGTACATTTGTTAGTTTTAGTGTAACTTCTGATTTAGATTATGTTAAACGTCTAGCTTATTTGTGGCAGTTTCTTATACTAAAATGTTGGTGCTAATATGCATGAATCAGAGTTACCCATAATAGTTACAACATTAAATTTTAACCAAGACAACGATCGGCCTAAGATCGAATTAACAGAATGCAAAAACTATATACATTATGTTTTAACAAACAAAAATCTTTGGTTTACAACTGTGCATACAAACAAAAGATTGTTTTACTACTAACAAGTGGATTCTAAGACGTAGATAACTAATTTACATTCTCAGGTATTCTCCAAAAACAGTACGAATAGAAGTGGAGAAAATACCGAGTAAATAGATAAAACACGAAATACGGGCGTATAAATACTATTGCACAAAGAATATGTTAGTTATCTGCTGTTCTTGACACACTTACAGGAGCTGTGATCAGTTCCAGGGAGGAGATGAGGGTTCATAAAGAAATTTTTGAGTTTTTGCTGCATAGTTTTGATCCAGGCTATGGAGTTGTTCCATTAGCTGAGACCTCCTTTCCTTGAAGAAATCAAGACGCGTTGTCAGTTCTACCAAGGTCGAGGTTGCTGCTGAGGGATGTCTCGGATAATCCATCACCTGCAACCAGTATAGGAACTTTGGATCAAAAGGCACACGAATATTGTGTTTTTTTGTGGTACGATATTGATTTAACTTGTGTCAAAGGCCGTTAAAATGGGAAATTTGCAGCATTGGTCCCCAACCTATTTGTAGTAACAAGTTGGTCCGCAAACATTCATTATAGTTCCACAATCAATCTCCAGCAACAGAAAACTCCAAATCTCCGTTAAATCATCACGTGACACTTATGAAAACATGCCTTACTTCAAGTTGGGAATCAAAATCTAGCTTCGTAAAATTGGATAAGAAAGAGCAATGTTATAATAGAGATTTGACGGTTTGTCATTAGGACTATTGTGCATCTATAATATAATGTTAAGAACCAACTGCCACTCAAAGCAATACCTCGGGGTCCAATAATGTAATATACTCGAACTCATTTTCAACTATACATTTTATGGACACAACTTCCATAATTGTTCAACCATAGATTTCTTCAACTTTTATCGAAATCTGATTTTTAACTAAAGCAAACGGGTTTAAAGAAGAGTTCTGGAACTGAGTAATGCTCACCTCCTCCCCCCATAAGGGCTGCACAAAATAAAATTTTTATATAAAAATGAGAACTCGATAATACAATTGGAATACAAAATCATTGGTTTTTTCAGCCTGAAAATCACTTGTCTTGGTTCCTATCCTATATTTTTCTAAGAGGCTTAGTCTTCAGGCTTTCTAGCCTTTAGTTTAGGGGTAGGCCAAAGGCCTGGAAAAATATTTCCAAGTCTTACCTCTGCTGCCCTAGAAAAAGAAGGTATGGATGCAGAATCGACAGCACAAAGGTCGCCCATAGATAAACTCATGGACACCTCATTACTTTTAGAATCACTCAAGCTTGGTGGATCTATGAACGGCTTCCGGGCAGGCTGCCTACTGCTGCTGCTGCCAGATGTTAATACCTGCCCCTTAATATTCCTCAAATCTGCCCCTAACAACTCCTGCAACCACTAAGATTTTGAGCATCATATCCATAAACCGGGATTAATAAGGACAAAATTACGTATGACAAAACTGTAACTTAATAGTATTCCATCCAAATGTTCGAAAGGACAAAGGCAATTTCATTTTGTTGAATTCCATTACAGTCAGCTAAAACGACCTTTGGATCCCCAAATGCTGGATCCATTGACTTTAAAGCAAATTTCTGGGTAGTGTAGGACAGGTTGAGGATGCAAGTCCCAGTTTGAAGAATGATCAGACAATCAATGAAGAGTCTAATTCAATTCAATCAAGTTATGATCTCAAGCTGTAAGGACAGCAGATTCCTATAGTATAATGCAACCCCGTTAATTGCCACTGTCTATTGTCTTTCGACTCCCCTTTTTGTGAATTTGTCCATATGTGAACATTTGTTACCAATATAATAATGCTATACGAACAAAAGAAATGAAATGATTGAATACTTGCACTTTTCTAATGTCCCTTCATAATCCTACTTGTGAGAAATAGAAGTTCAGACAAAAAATAGACGGTTAGTGGTAGTCCATAACAATATATGTTATTAATACTAACAAGCTAGTTTCAATCCTGTGGTTATTCATATTTTTCACATAAAACTCCAAGTAATCATTCATCTCTGTTCGTTTAATTTTGACGAGAGAAAAAGGCAGAAATTTGGGTGTGTGACAGCCATTATAATAAATGAATAAACACATAAACATGTACAACCACCTCAGTTCTTTGTTTTCTTTCATGGTTAATAAAAGCAAGGGTCGTGTCAAAATCTTGCTGAAAATATTTCCTGCACGGGAAGATAAGCTTTTCAATACAAGATATTGGCATGCTATATATTCTGGTATAAGAAACATGTGAAGTCCATAAGAAACTAAAAGCGTGTAGAGACGAAATAACCGGATTTTGACTCACCTTGGAGAACTATGATTGGCAGCATCCTGATAATGATCACGTTCATCAGAGAGAAAGCCAAATTGAAGCTGACATTGCTGATTTAGCTGATGGTGAAGTTCGGCAACTTTCTGTTTCAATCTGGCCACATCTGCTTCAGCAAGAGCTATCTCCTCAAGCTCGGCCCTAGTCTTCATAGTTCATGAAACGTATAAGAAATCCTACAAAACTGTTATACAATTGGAGGTTTTGAAGATTGACAAATACCTTAGAATCCACTCCACGAGAGCCAGAAAACTGTCCAGAAGACATGCTCAAGCCAACTTCCAGTGCGGCCCGTAAATCTCTCTCAGCTTGCAACTGTTCTTGCAGTCTTCCAACCTATGATAGAAGTCAACAAAGTCAATCGGCATGCACTGCAGGGATAGGCACAGATAAGGTTGTGTATGGCAGCAAAGTACGTTTCCGATACTGCAAACTTTCTCGGGGAAAAGTGTCAAAGGAGCATAGAAATTAAACATTAATGCTCAAGAAGTCATATGACCACGACGACATAAGTAGTTATCCACCTCTTTGTCACACACACACACGCACGCACACGCATATATATGTGTCATGATTCTATCAAGCCACTAAAGTCCAATGAAAGACTTCTTCTCAAAGTTGTGAGACAAGAAAGGAGATGATAGTCGCTCAGATATACAAACAGAGATCTACCCAAGTTGCCCACACCCAAACTGAAAGGAAGAAATTGCAGGAATTCTTATTCAAGGATACCGAAGAAGAATTAGCTTATAAGCACTACGTAGAACTGTTTAATATTGCATCATCCCGGTACCGAACACACTCACAAAACAGCAAGAATGTTATGTAGTCAATGTGGGAAATATGTCGACCATGATTGTACAAGTCAGTGAAGTCCAATGAGAAGCCTTATTTTCAAATAAGAGATGAGTAAGGAGATAATAATCACTCTAGTAGTACAAAACTAGCCCTAATTAGAGGTGTATCCGAGCCAGGGCCTGTGCAGACCCTTTTAAGGGATAATACTTTGAATTGAAATGTATAATGCAGCAACACAGCATTTAAGAAAAATAACATAAGGAAAAAAATGCAAACTAGAATAATAGTCCCCTCATGAGCTCATAAGTCAAATCACATTTATAGGTTACTAAAAAGTAAAAATATTCATATTTGAGCTATGAGGCTAAGAATGACGTTTAAGTCGAAGTGAGCTATAATAAGATTCGATGTGATAAAAAATTGAATACAGGCAAACAAAGCTTGACAGATTGAACCAAAAGCAATGACAAAGCCTCATCCGAGAATACATAAAATAGAACAAATTAGTTCAGTTTTTGTTTAATGATTCACTTCCTCAAAAAGAATGATATAAATTGGATTCATAGTTCTAAACTTGACATCATAATTGTAATATCAATATCAAAATCACTTGACCCTTTCAAGCAATCATGCAGATCTAGCTGCCTCCTGAACATGAGATAGCGCTCAAGAGCAAGAGGGTAAAAAGAAAGGAAGTGGCCTGAAACCAACTCCTGCAAAGGTTGCAATTGTCTGTTTACATGGAGTAGTTCCTAAGAAAATAAAGATTCAAAATCA
>CAIGRT010222512.1:0-25888 GCA_903798405.1 Fraxinus platypoda | reverse complement strand
CCTAGGCCAGTTCCATTATGAACTCACCTCGCTTCAAAGGACTTCAGCCTCACATCGCCAGTTCCATTATGAACTCGCTTCGCTTCAAAGAAATTCAGCCTAGGCCAGATTCATTATGAACTCGCCTAGCTTCAAAGGACTTCAGCCTCGCCTCGCTAGTTCCATTATGAACTTGCTTCGCTTCAAAGAAATTCAGCCTCTGCTTCAAAAGTTCTTCAGTCTCGTCCAGTTCCATTACGAACTCGCCTCGGCTTTAAAGGCAACTTCGTTAACCTTATGCATTAAACACCTTCTTGAAATTCCACGAACAGTATGAATACCTCTGCCTGGACTTGAGGGACTAATGTGATAGCTAAATTTAAAATTTCAAAAATTTTCTTGACTTTATTATTATTGAAAGTCCACGTATGGCATAAATAACCACACATGGACTTGGGGGACTATTGTTACGACTCATAAATAGAAGCATCACGTGGCACCATATTTGAGTGGTGGGACCAGCCCAATTGAACCAGGGTGTATTTTCATAACCTCGACGTGTCAACCAAGGCCCAATGCCGTTCCGAGGCCCATTATCTGAGGCCCAATGTTGTTCGGAGGCCCATTATCCGAGGCCATCGATGCTGTTCCGAGGCCCTTATTCCGAGGCAGTGTTGTTCAAGCACTATCCGAGGCTCAAGGCACCACCACGGAATCTGAGGCTCTTTAGCAGCTAGTGAAGACCCACGTGTGAAGATACACTCACGATGAAGATCTTTATTTGAATGATTGATGTGAGTTTTGTGTAAAGTATATTTGTGTCTTGTCTTGTCAATGTAAGAGCATTTAATGTCTTTTACAACCCCGCTACAGTGACCGAAAATGGATGACANCGTGTGAAGATACACTCACGATGAAGATCTTTATTTGAATGATTGATGTGAGTTTTGTGTAAAGTATATTTGTGTCTTGTCTTGTCAATGTAAGAGCATTTAATGTCTTTTACAACCCCGCTACAGTGACCGAAAATGGATGACATGCGGTTTGACATCATCTCACAATGAGGGGTGGCCCACTTTTTTTCCAGGAATATTAAATTCATGTGGGGCCCACGGCTTGTGAGAGGGTGTCAAACCGCATGTCACCCATTTTTCTGGCAGAGAAGCATTTTCCTGTCTTTTAAGGCTAGGAGAGTCAACTTGATAGCTATGACTTGATGTCTTAGCCGAGGAGATGAGGCCACGTGTAAATTGATCCAAAGGTCATCATTTCATTTGTAACACTATAAATACCCCCACCATGTAACAGAAGAGGGTTAATACAATTCTAAATACTTTGAGCTATATTATTCTCTTATCAACTACAAATCTTGTTATTTATCGATTGATTTCTTATACAATCGTGTTCCGTTTATCTTGCCGGAAGCCCGAACGGTGACGTCTCGTGTTGTTGAGCTCCTCCCACGTTCAGATTATGGAGCCATCCTGACCGTTGATCGGCACAAACGTGTTGGATTAAGCCTGCGCATACACGAGTGAGTCCGGCATCTGTTGGCAACATTTTTTTAGGTCAACAAAAATCATTTTATAAATAGAATAATTTCATGCTTCTATATTTCAGGGTGCATGTCATTGTCAGTATTTTCCAAGATTCCTTATTACTACATATGAAGCTTCCTATCAAAACGCGACAATGGAAGTCTTCCTACTTCTTAGTCTTCCTTTTGGAACCCACATGGAAATTTCTAATTTCTTACCTGGAAACTCAATGGCTGAATTTTTTAGCACCAAAAACAACTTTCTCATGTTTCAGTTTTCATTGAAGTGACAAAAAAAAATAAAAAATCCATCTCTGTTTGTCTAATCTCTTGAGCCAAATTCACTTGCTTTTTATTCAATCTGTTGTCATCTTCAACCATGGCTGATGCAATTATATCTGTAATCTTTACACAATTGGCTTCAATCATGGAAGAACAGATCCGACAGCAGGTGAGATTAGTTGTGGGGGTCAAAAAGGATATTGAAAAAGTCACCAGCGGATTGAAAGCCATCCGAGCTGTGCTTGTTGATGCCGAAAAGAGACAAGTGAAGGATGAATCAGTCAAATTTTGGTTAGAAAAGCTCAAAGACATTGCCTATGACATGGACGATGTGTTGTCTGAATGGTTAACTGCAATCAGAAAGGCGAAAACTGAAGGTGTTGAAGATTCATCCCTTTCCAAGAAAAAGGTATGGTCTTTTTTCTCTTTACCTTGCCTTGGATTTAGACGAGTTGTCCTACGTCGTGACATAGCCCTCAAGATTAAGGACATAAACGAAAGACTCGATGTTATTGCCACCGAGAAAGATAGGTACAATTTTAATATGTTAGTGGAGAGTGGTGATCTTGAGAGACCAAAAACTAGCTCTTACATTGACGTATCAGAAGTACGAGGTCGAGATGTGGATAAGAATACTCTTGTAAGCAAGTTGTTGTCTGAGATTAGCCAAAGTCGTGGATTCCATGTTGTTTCTGTAGTGGGCATGGGAGGAATTGGTAAAACAACTCTAGCACAAATGGTCTACAATTGTGCTTCTGTAGAGCAAGATTTTGAGAGAAAAATGTGGGTATGTGTCTCGGAGCCTTTTGATGAAGTTCGAGTTGCAAAAGCGATTGTTGAAGACCTTGAAGGTAATGCTTCGTATTTATTTGAACTTGAAACTGTATTGCGCCACCTTAGGAACGCTATTTCAGGAAAGAAGTTCCTGCTTGTGCTAGATGATGTGTGGACAGAGGAATACAGGAAATGGGAACAATTGTTCAACTCTCTCAGAATTGGTGCAGCTGGAAGTAAAATTCTAGTGACTACCAGAAACGAGAGAGTTGCGAAAATGTTGAGAAGTAGCTATGAGCTTCATTTGGGGCAGTTGGCAGACGAGGACAGTTGGTCACTATTCAGTCAAATAGCATTTTTCGAAAGAAGTAAAGAGGATTGTGAAGAATTGGAAGGTATTGGTAGGAAAATAGCTGACAAGTGCCGGGGCATACCTCTTACTGTAAAGACTATTGGCAGTCTTATGCGCTTCAAGAATTCTTTACAAGATTGGCAGAATGTTCTGAATAGTGAATTCTGGGAATTTGAAGAAGCAGAAAAAGGTCTCTTTCCTCCTTTGATGTTGAGCTACTTCGATTTGCCCTCGACAATGAAAAGGTGCTTTTCGTTTTGTGCTTGCTTTCCAAAAGATCACATCATCAACGCAAGCAATTTGATCAAACTCTGGATGGCGCAAGGCTATCTCTGCCCTGAGAAAAATGTAGAAATGGAAGTATTAGGTGAGGAATACTTGCAAAATTTGGCTATGAGGTCTTTCTTCCAAGACATAGAAAAGGACAAGGACGGTAAATGGATTTTAAGATTTAAGATGCATGACATGGTTCATGATTTTGCACAATATCTTACAAAGAGAGAATGTTCTGTGGTGGAGGTTGATGGGGAGTTAGCTGCAAATTTGGGATCGTCTTATAAAACGATTCGTCATTTGACCCTGGTACGCTCAGAAGACCGCTTTCCTACTTCCATTGCTAATGCACAAAAACTACACTCATTTTGGGTTCAGTCTTTCTTTGATACTCCTCCAATTATAAGTGAACTGGACAGGATTGAGCCAGATTTATGCAATCGCTTGGCATCTCTCAAGGCGTTAGATTTAAGTCGCAACAGGTTGGGTGAACTTCCAAAAGAAGTTGGGAAGTTGATTAGATTGAAGTTCCTCAACTTATCCCATAACCCATTCTGGGAGTTGCCTTCAACGTTGTGTGATTTGTATAATTTACAAACCTTGAATCTTTCTGCCTGTGACAATCTTAGAAAACTGCCTCAAGAAATGGGGAAATTAGTAAATTTGAGGCACCTTGAGATAGATTGCACTGATAGTCTTAAAACATTACCAAAAGGGATTGGCAACTTGAGCTCACTTCAGACGTTGAGCAAATTCGTCATTGTTCGTGGTAGTGATGTTGAAACAGCGACATGCGGGCTAGAGGATTTGAAAAACTTGAAGAACCTTCGAGGATGTCTTAAAATCGAAGGATTGGGTTACGAGACAAATGCTGCTGAGGCCAAGATTGCAGAGTTGAGTGAAAAGAAACATATTTCGGACTTGCACCTCGACTTCAACCCTAAGGCTCAAACAGGCAACCAAGATGAAGTGATTGAAGCTCTTCAGGTGCACACTGGGTTGCAATCTTTGGTGATAAGTTCATATGGAGGTACTCGATTCCCCAATTGGATGGTAAGTTTAACCAACCTGAGAGATCTTTCACTTCAAGAGTGCCAAAATTGCACAATTTTGCCTCCTCTTGGAAGACTTCCGTCCCTAGCAACTCTCCACATAGATGGTCTACATAATCTGAAATCTCTTGGGCTTGAATTTTTGGGTGCAACAAACAATGTGAATGATCAAATCACAACAGATAGCAAAGATATATCATTGGCATTGTCATCAGCTCAAAATATTGCATTCCCAAAGTTGAAGAAACTGAAAATTTCAAACATGGGAAGTTGGGAAGAATGGAACATGATCAAAGCTGCAGATGAAAACATCAAGATCATGCCTAGACTCCACTTTTTGAAACTTTACAATTGCAGCAATCTGAAGGCACTACCGCATCCTCTCTTCAAGGCGGCACCAATAAGGAAGTTGCGTATCCAGAATTGTCCGCTCATACAGCAGAAATACAAGAAGGAAAATGGAGACCAATACTGGATCAGTATTTCCGACATCCCAAAGCTCCAAATCTCGTAGAAGTCTAGTGAAATTGTCTAGTATAACTTGCTTGTTGTTTATCTTTCTGCCTTAGCCTTCACTGAGTTATGCTTCATAAAAAGTGTCTTCTGTTAGCTAATCTTTTTTATGCTATTTTGCTAAGTTATAGCATTATCGACTTCTCTTTTCAATCCATTAGATTTGAGTTCGAGTTTGAGTTTTACCAAACAAACCAATATATTTTTCGATAGAAGCACTAATATGGATAAGAAACGTGTTCTCAAATGCAAGCATTAGTTTCTGTTACAAGTCAGAAAAAAATGTTTCACTTTGACAATCAAGTTAGCTTCGATTTCTGATAAATAGTGAAGAGTGTAACGCAACTAACTCGACAGAATTTCAGTTTATGTTAGAAACTTGGAATGCGAAATCAAACCAATGACCATTGTTTTACGTTGAAGTCCCCAAATAAACGGCGAAACAGGGCAGTAAGTAGTCCATGTGTGCCATAAGGACTTGCCTCTCAGAAAATTCCATTCTAACTCTTCTTTAGAAATTCTATCCACAAACACAAAATCTGATTACCGAACTTGTTGAACAGATAAAATATAACTAATGTAGGGGTATTGTGTTGTCTAACTATCATAAGTGATCAGGGGTGTAGATTACTCAAAATAAGTTCTTAAAGCCTATTGTATATTATATGTTAAAAGTCTGAGATATCTGTGCGGTGGGGGGGGCCTTCAAGGTTGGGGTTCAACCTTTTTTAAAAGTCTGAGATATCCTTATTTATATTTTAAATACCATTGACGCGTAATGATGTTAATACCCTTGTATGTTTCAAAAGGGCATTTAGAGCATCCACAAGGTGCTCTTTAAAGTTTAAACATAAGATACTTTCTATTTTAAAGAGTTAATTATTAAAATTATACTCTATTTAAATTAACATTTTAAATTAGAGAGTGAGTTTGACTTTTAAATTTGAAGAGTCAAACTCACTCTTTATAATTAAATGCATTCAAAATATTACAGTTTTCAATGAAGAAAAGTAATATAATAATTTGAAGAAGAGCTAGTAAAAATAAAAGATAAAAAAAATAATGAATATTTTTTGGAGTAGTAAAATTAAGTCTTAAATATTATGACATGTTAGAGTACTTTAAAATTTTTACTCTTTATATTTATAGATGCTCTCTAAATGGCAAAATATACTCTTTCAAAATAAAGATTTTTTTTTTTTTTATGCTCTTAAACCATTGGACCTGTTCTCCATGTTGGAAATTTGAAAGAGCCCTAACAACAAACTACTTCTCCCTCCATTCATTCTTTCTTTCTTTATATTTAAACTAAATCAAAGTATAACTAAGAACTGAAAATCAATAAACCCTTTGTTTTACTTTTGTTTATACTTATTCACTGCACTTTCTATTCAATTTAATGTGTTTGAATGAATATTTTGGATTGATAAGGTGTAGCAATGTAAAATCCCGCGAGGCCGATGTTGCAGTCTATTAAAACTATCATAGTCTGTTTAATAAAGTTCTGTCATTTAATCGTGTTAGGTTTTATAGTTATTGGCATTTCCATAAACAAAATTAAAGTTATATCGAATTTATAAAAGTCAAATTGTCAATGGTTAGGTAGGTAGGTAGTAGAGGTGAACTAAGAGTCCTAAGTATCAAAGATGGAACAATGAGATAAAATAGCCGGAATAATGCTAGCATGCCGACAAGTTGATGCTCAAGCGCTCAAAACAGAGAAGATGTTGCCCGCTCAGTGCTCACTTGACGCTTGAGTAGAACATTTGTCGCTCGTCTGGCGCTCGAGTAACATGTTCATCTAGGAAAACCTAGTTCGAGATTTTCGGTAGTTTTATTTATTGTATACTACCCCAAACTCTTTAAACTATAAATACCCAAGCCCTAATTTGTGTAAAAGGTTGGTTGAATGATATTTTAAAAAAGAGAACATATCCTGAAGATCAAATATCAATATCCAATCTTTTCTTAATTCAACCACACATTTAAAAACATCAAATCCATATTATCAGGACACCGAAACACCCACTTTCATATTATTTGTCAAAATGTAACATTTTGGAAGTTCAAGAGCTCTTAAAAAAAAAAAACCGAGAGTCAGGTGTTTCTTGATTCCTATTATTTTCAAAATACATTTTTCTTCCTCTTCTTTTTATCTGCACATTCTTCAATAAAATAATATTACACGCGAACCCAAAATTGTTCCTTATTTTTTAACTATACATTCTTCATCAATCTACTATTCAAAAATGCATTCTTTACCAAATAATGAGGCTCAAACAAGGGCTTAATATTATTGTCTTTTTTTTTATACATAAACCTTATTAAATAATTTTTTGAAAACCAATATATTTGACACCATTAATTATTAAAATAAACGGAAAAATAGTTATGAAATTTGGATCGTGACATTTTCAAGTCGAGGTACGAATAAGAAACCCCATTTACTTCCTATGAAGCTAACTAATGTAATAATTTATGTCTGTTTGTTTGGGGTCGTGGCACTGTATTTTTGGACCTGTCTCAGCTAACAAAAAAAAAACATTTTACATCACAAACAATATATAACTAGTGTATAAAATGAGTGAAGGACCTTGACACAGTTGTCCTATACGTGGACCCTACCAGTTCGCTTTCATTTATTCAATTTATATAAATAAAATTATAAAATAGTTATCCCTTTTAATTTTACAAAAATAAAATGAAATGGTTCTTTATCATATTATTTACATGAAAAATGGTTTATATGTCTTACTTTCGTGGTTGTACCAACGTATCCTTAGCTTGTACCTTTCTTAACGAGGATTGTAAAACAAAGTTGAAATAATATACAATCACACTAAGTTTGATGGTTTTCATTGCATTGATCAACATGACATTATAGAGATTCTCAAGTGTTTGGAATGCAACTAGTTAAATGATTCAAAATATAAGTGTGATGGTTTGTCGATTGTGGTATATTCTAAAATTGAATGTAATCTCGTGCACAATATGATGCTGGTAAATTTGGTAAATCAAAATCATTTTATGAATATCTTTCTACTTGGGTTAATATCTTCGATGTCTATTTGGAATGGGGATCTCATATCTCGGGTCCGAATGCTTCTTCATCAAGATTGGCAAGTTCAAATCCTTTATGTTTATAGGGAAGCTAATACTATTGTTGATCATATGGCCAACTTGGCTTTTGATCAGATAGATCGTTTCATTTGGTACGATGGTCCCCCATCAAGCGCAAGTCTTCTTCTTTTTGGAGATGTTATAGGAGCTGCTCGTCCACGGATGATTCGTCATAATTTATTTAGTTTGGTTTCTTTCAAAAAAAAAAAAAATGCTTTAGTTCACGATTTGAGTTAACACGATATTTTTATTAGTCTCGAAAGAGATAAGTTTTCAAATTTCTTCCTTGATTGTTAACAAGACAAATTGCAGTGGCATCCCCAACTTATTTAACTTGTTCAAGGAGGTATGTAAATTAATGTAAGTTTGTTTTTGTAATCTTCAACTTTTTCATATTTGTAGGATATTGACCTCCATTAGGAAGCGTGACATGATACAAATTTATCGACACGTGAATATTAAAAAAATATTTTTTTATTTTTCTAATATAATATTTATTTTTAAGGCAACCCGCTACATTTCCTCATTTTCTTTTATAATAAGATGACAACAATTTCATTTTTTGTCGAAAATTATAATGCTCGTAAAATGAAGTATGAGGTTGCCATTTTATGCCCAAAAAAGTTGTGTCAAGAGTCATTATCAGTGGAACCACATTTGTTTCCATCTCTTTCTAACCCTCCTCTTATTTGCTCAATTTCCACTTCACTTTTTAGTTCATATAAATTTAAATCCACATGTTCCTAGAAGAGAGGCTGAGCATACTAGATCAAAACAAAGACAATAAGAGAGAGAGAGAGAGAGAGAGAGAGAGAGAGACGTAGTACTTATCTCTAGAATTACGTCACGAGGAAAAGATGAGATTTTCACGGATAAAATAGTCACACAAATCTCTTTATTTTTTAGAATATCATGCTAACACCTCCCACTTAAATCAACAACAAATTATTTTTTTAGAATGTCAATTCTTAAAAAACACTTTAGCATTTAATTAATTTGAATAATTATATTCGAAAACACAAGATGGAGAGATTCTAGTTGTGATTTCATCTTAATTGAGTGCTCAGAAATTTGATCGTTTTGAGGTTATAAATATTTCTTTAGTATTTTGTAAATCCCAATTAAAGGAAATTATATATTAATTTTTTATTATTTTCTTCGAAAAGAATTCACTATTTTGTAAAAGAAAGGTGGAATGCTGATAAAGTGAAGAGAATATTAATAAGAACAAAAAGCTTTCTATAACGGTTTTACATGGAATAATAATTGACATGAGAAAAGGAAAAAAAGCATTTTACTTTGGCTTGATTGATTTTAAGAGTATATGCTATATCATCAATTGGTGACAACTAACCCAAAATTATTCCCCAAATATTTTTTTATGAACATATTCACATGTAACATGTGATAACTTGCAAGTATTGTCTAAATCAAGTGAAGCTTTTTATTTGGCGTGGGAGTGGAAGAATTATTATCTTTTCTTCTTTGCAACTTTTAGGTCAACAATCCGTGTGAACATTTGACACGTAAGAATAATCAAAACAGAATCATGAAATAGAGAAATTTGTAAAAAAAAAAAAGAAATTCCTCTTTAACGACATCGTACTACCGAATTTACTACGTAAACTATTGATAATACGAGGTGTCGCTTTACTCTTTTACGCACTTTTTGAACGTTGCGTGGAAATATAAAACAAGCATTGTATGAATGGGGAAGTAAATTATAGAAACCCTTAATTTATAATGACACGTGGGCATGACAAAACGCACACACAAAAGGGTTTCCTTTATTTTTATTTTTTACAATTCTATTGGGTGTCTCTTTCACAATCATACATTATATAGTAGATATATATCACACATTACACATTATTAGGAGTAGGTCCATTGGCCATTTATTAACAAAACCAATCACTTCCTTAGTGCCACGTACTCATCATATTTTTCATTGGTCGTCTCAAACAAATAATTGACCTTTGTGTCCACTTCAAATCTTAAAAAATTGTCGACACTGTGAAGGTGTCATGTCGAAAGTGCTTGCAATTTATCTATCAATTACAAATTATTTTAAAAAAAAAATTGTGATGACCATATGAACATGCAATAAAATTTCAACGTTCATTGCACTGTATTTACATGTTTTAACAAGTTTTTTCGGTGAAAACAAGCACGTGAAAAGTCAAATTTTTCGGTGAAAACACGTGTGAAGTAGTCAAGGTCTTAAGATTTTATAACTTAGGAGTTAGGACTATAGAATAAATTTACGGGTCACTAAAATTCTACAGGGTTCAATCATATGAACTATATCGATGACAAATTTGGATAAGACGCCATTGATTTTGACTTCATTACAATGTACTTCTAAATTGTCCATTGCGTATGAAAAATTTAAAGAAGACTATTAAGGTAAAGTTGTTAATGACTTTAAAGAAAAAGTCACACATACAATCCAAGCTATATACTTACAATTACTCAACACTTGTGACACCTAGATCTCTAAAAGCGGGTTTACAAAATGACAAAATTTCAATTTTTGCGTACGTATCAAGATAAAAAAGATTCTTATAATATCAGTAAGAATGGAAATTATAACAATAATATTTTTCAATTCGACAATTATTCTCATTTTTCCAATTTAAATAACACAAAATTGGAGCTATGTTACAATATAAAAAATAGAAAGAATGTAGAAAATTATTTTTATTTAATAGGAAAATGATATAGAATATCCATTTACTCAACAATTAAGAAGCCTTGGAATTCATTTTCTCTCTCTTTCCACGAACAAGTCGACGATAATAATAGAATAATCAATTAATTATATGATTAAGATATTCCTCGTTTATTCTTACATTTAAATCAAATTGACATTAAACAAACAAAAACGTAGACATTAAGAAATTCTAGATGGTTGGTTAATGATGTGTGAACCCAATTAATCAATTAGTCTAATCTAATTTCCTCAATTTTAATCAACCACTTATTTTCTAAATTAATAATTTAATACAAATAGTTGGTCACCACGTGGCGACCAATCATTGGATGACATGGTATTAATAATAAAGCAAAAACAATCTATAAAAAATATTCGCAACGAAAATATGGACATCATATACGGCCACAGTTTAGTTGACAGCATAGTTGATGACGTGTCCCCAGATCCCCCAAAACAATATTATGACTCAACTCCCCAAGTTTTACGACTTATTTCACTTGGGTCCCTTTTCTCGCATTTATATCCAGAAATTATCTTTTTTTAGTACATGCATGGACAAATAGATGGAAATCGTTCAAATTTTCATTTGAAAGACACATGATCCATTCTTTTAGGGGCCTCCAAGTAGATTAATCTCATAACAAAATGGGTCACGATAATGCTGTAAGTAATAAATATTATATCAAAAAATCGAATTAAACTGTCCTTTTGAAATTCTCAATTTGATGCCACATGAACATGTCAAGAAAAGGTCTTGAACCAAGCAAAACGGCTGTAAAACTATTTGATTTAGGTTCCAGTATCTTAACTGCGATTTGAAACCGAATGAGGTCGCTTAAAATTTTTGAAAAAATAAATATAAGTACAAATCAAAAAAATATTCTAAAATTGGTCCAAATTGAACATTGATCAAATTGATAATATCTTATTTACCTCTAAAACATAAAATAACTATTTTAATTCAGTTTGATGAATTGTCACTAACTACCCTGATGTGATAAACCACACAATCCATAATTATTTATAGTTTGTACTTCATACTTTAGACACAAATCTTCTTCACGTCCCAAGGTGAAAAACACCGTAAGCTCTTCAAGTTATTGTGATTTATAATTCATATATATAGTTAGGTTTCTAGTGATATTTAAGTGAATCGGAAATGCTCGAGCCATTAGTAAGATACTACTCTAAAAAGCTAAAATTCTATATTGTATCACGATGTATTGACTAAATATAGTCTTGTGTAGACAATTTCAATAGGCGAATGCCTCCCAAAAGGTAATGTAGGCGTTTATAATTTTCCTCAATCCAGAAGAAGATAGGCCCTATGACAGGAAAATACATGGGGACCCAAGCGAGAAATAGAATAGTTTGGGGATTGTATGTGGGAATTTACACGATAAAAACCCAAGAAACCTTTCCCCTCTATATAAAGTCCCCCCCTTCTCTCTCTAGAAGGCTAAACAAGAATTTATGTGGGGGAAGCAACAAAAATAAATAAATAAATCGTATTTCTATTGCATATATTAGATTGAATACTGTCTCTCTATTTATAGTGAATTATTGAAGCTTTTTTTGTTGGGTTTTTCTGAAATGTCTTCCATGGATATATACTTCATCCCTGAAGCCAAGGTTGAAGAAGAAGGCGAGTGGGAAAAAGAAAGATAAAAAAATATAAATTACTAGTATTTTTCGACGTTCTGTTTATTCGAAATCGTGTTGACAAACATCTGTTTTTGATCTGCTTTTTCAGCTGGTAATTGACTTTTTATTTTTCATAATAGTTTTAGTTAATTGTTCTTCTGTGTAGAATTTTGTGTTTAATTTGATTTATTCTTGTTTCAGGGTCGTCGACGAGTATTATGAGCGATTCAATGGTGATGAACACTCCGGACGGACCTTTGAATACAAAAATATCGGGCCCGGGCCAAATTGAGGTTGATTTTGCTAAATGCGATTGCTGCGGTCTGACAGAGGAATGCACTTTATCTTACATAGAAACAATTCGAGCTCGCTATCAGGGAAAATGGATTTGCGGGCTTTGTGCTGAAGCTGTGAAGGATGAGATTTTCCGATGTCAAAAATTGATAAGCCCAGATGAGGCCATGGCCCGACATTTCAACTTCTGCAACAAATTCAGGTCATCATGCCCGCCGGAGGACCCGACGGCCCATTTGATTTCAGCCATGAGACAGATTTTGAGGAAGAGTTTGGAGAGTCCCAAGTCTTTAAGGTCGATGCCGAGTAGTCCGATGAAGAACAGAGGGGATGGTAACACGAAGGGGATCGGGTTGACTCGGTCGGAGAGTTGTATTCCGAGTTTGTCCCTGGTTGACTCGTCGGCGTTGTGCGGTATGGGAGAAGGCTGTGAGTTGTGAACGATGAGAAGGCAGGCTAGTATGGTAAAAATGATAGGGACATTTGAAAAATGAAAAGAAAGAAAAATATTAAAGAAGAAGATGAGGAAAAAACACATAATCTTGCGCTTAACTTTGATTTTCAACAAGTGTAAACAGAACAGTCATGTAATGAAATGCAATAGAAGTTTAGTATTTCTTCTACTTATAACTGGTTAGATTTCATATTTGCTTATCTTGTAAAGCACGGAATGATTTATACAGCCGACTCGACTCGACAATCATATACAAATCTTATTTTGACTTGATCTTTTGTTCTCGCTCTAAAATGCTTGTTTTCAAATTCAGTACAAATCTAATCTAATATGATTCCTTTGAATTTCTTCATTTCCTGTTTTCACAAAAATTCAATTAGAAGTTGAGACACGCATTAGGTTCAAAGTCCATTCGACCATGCACGGAAGACCTTCCATCGATCGATCGAGAATATCTATTGACGAATATTGTCTGACAAGCAATTAGGTATTTGGGGGTACTCGTCTACTCTAGTTTTTGATCTCCCTTTACTCAACCCTCACCTTGGGGGCTGATATTTGCTTCTTGAAATTGAAAACTATCACATGAAAAGAATCCCAAGGACAATAAGCAATGATTGAGGAGATCCAAGCATTTTTGTGTCAGGTTTTACTTTTAGCTTCTCACTAACTCCACAGACAGGTGGGACAGTACAACTAAGAGTCCATAAATGAATTGCCATACACAAATTTAGCACAACCGACTGTTCATCATGCCTGCCCTCAACATGTCCCCCTCACACTCGAGTCCGTCCCCCAGACCAAGCTGCAGCACATCACGGCCTCTCCAAAGGGGTCGTCTTGCATGCTTTACGCCTCTTAGACAGAATCCGGGATGGAGAGGGAGTGGATGGTCAGATGTCCACGACACGAAGGACCCACGAAAATGGGATCGTCATGTGAACCACGTGCTGGTCCCACACACTTCTTCTTCCTTCTTGCACCTAACCTCAATCATTTGTATTGGTGGACAACCAACTCAATAATGCTCTTGTCTGTATTTGATCTTCGGGTAAAGAATTGATTCTGGTCCTTTCTATCCCTCTCTCCCCTACGCCATATATAATTGACTACAACTGTTTCTCTATTTATATTCCAAAACCAAATAATTGTGGATACGAATAACATTGGTAGTTGGTCAATTAAGGCACATAGGCACGAGGAATGCTGAAGTTTCGTGCTCACACGGAAGAGATTGACTTTCTAGTTATCGAAGTTCATATAGACTAGAATTTGGCACGATAAAAATGAAAGTTCTAATCATAGATAGCGTGAAATTCAATAAGAGCTCCGGAGGAATGCTAAAGTTTTGTGCTTACACAGAAGAGATTGAATTTCTAGTTACCGGAGTTGATATAGACTAGAATTTGGCACGATAAAAATGAAAGTTCTATCATAGATCGATAGCATGCAATTCAACGAGAGCTCGGATTGAATCGGTACTAGAGTTATTGCTAAAAATATAGTAAATAATCTAGGGTTTCAACAAGGTGACATAAAGAACAAAAACAAAACAGCAATATAAGATAGGGATGATAGTGCTTTCTTTAAACCAAATTTAGAATGCTAGAAAATAAACCAAGGGCAATCATACATGTTAATTAATTGATTAGGTAAACAACTTTTAGAAGAAAGAAAATGGGGGAATCGATATGATTGGGGTGGGGTGGACTTTTTATGCACTTGGAGATGCTTTCTTTGATTTGTTTATGATTTAAGAAAATGAATCCTAAAGTTGGGAGAAAATGACAGTTTAGTTAATAATAATAGATACAATCTTCCAAGATGGTAGAAAATCCCCTCAACTTTGGAGACATCATCCCACCCCCTCTCCTATCTAGAGACGGTCTCTGTCCTATCCACCTTACTATGCCACGAATGGAGTCTAGGGAAGGCAGCGCGTTGGGACGAGGTGGAATCGAGTCAACGATCTCCATCCTCACCCTCGCCCCATCTATGATTTTCGAGAGATGGGACGGAGATTGAATTATACTCATGGTCCCTCCCCCAACTTTTATTATTTATTTATATTTTATTTTATTATTTATTTATATTTTAAATAAAAAATGTATTTGGAAATAAATAAATTAGAAAATGGCACAAGAAATTGGAATATTTTAATTTTCACCCGTCTACCTAAAATCCGCGACAAAGCAAGGGACGGGAATGGCCAATCCCAGACGCTAAAAATGAAAAATGAATAGTAGAATTATAAGCAATGATTATAATAAAAATGATCATAAACAATTGTTACAAGTATTTAAGTTCAATTGTTAACAAAGAGGAATTAATGACGATGTAATAAATAGAATTAGAGAGGACTGGAAAAAAAGTGAAAGTGCTACAAGAATTCTGGATAATGAAATTTGTACAAGGTTAAAATGTCATTTAGCAATGTTTGAGGACAAGATTTCAAAAGGACCTAAAATAAATGTTTAGTCAAGCTAAAAATGGATAAGACGATAGATTAAGAATGTATGCACTAAACGAGTTTGAATGAATACTCACTTTCATAAAAGTAATGTGATTCTCAACAAACTTGTTTAAGATGTAGGGAACTAAGGTTTCAAACTAGAGGTGGCAAAAATGCCACCTAGCTCGTCAACTCAGCTCGGCCCACGGACAACTCGAGCTCTTTTCAGAACGAGCCCAAGCACGAGCCAAATGGAGGCTCAGACGACAAGCCGAGCAAGGCTCGACAAGCGGCTCGTGAGTCGTGCTCACATGCCTAAAGTTCTTGAGCCCAAGAGCTCACCTCGTTAAAAAAAGTGACCAAATAGTCACTTTCTTTTGAAAATTTGATTGTTTTGATCACTTAAAAAATAAAATAAAAGTTAGCTTGTGGACCGAGCTCGGCTCAGCTGAGCTGAGCTCGACTCAATCCTTGAGCTCAAGAGCTCGGGGGTCGAGAACTAGTGGTCCAAACTGAGCTCGACCCCTGAGCAAGAGCCAAGCCGAGCACGAGCTCTACTCATGCTTGAACAAGCTTGAGCTCGGCTCGTCCATGAGCGGACCATCACTAGTTCCAACCCAAAAAATTATCCCATCGACAAGGGTAGTGAATTCCCATATCACAATATCTACTCAATGTCTAGTCGATCTGAAATTCCATCGACACTTTACCGACATTAGGACGCAGTTTTATTAGAACATGTTAGACAAGAAAATGATCGACCAACATCAACATAATGTGTTGTAATAGCTAAAGATCAATTTGTTTTTGTTCTAATAGATCATGTAATGAAGCAGACGGTGAAGAAATAGATTCTTATAGCCAACTTTCAATTTATTATCAATTTTCAATCTCTATCTAGTGATCAGCTAATCGTATTAGAATTCGTTGGAGTGTTTAATATTCTCACACAGCACAGCTTAGAGAACGTTAAGATGCAAGAGCCACTTTCAATTTCTCTTAGTGCCATATGATCACACCAGAACACATAGCCAATCAAGTATAAAGGGAAAATTCTATGCAATAGGGTGCACATCTTGTCAATTTTTTCACTTCAGTGTGTGAAAAAAGTGCATATTGTCACATAATAAAGTGAAAATCTTACTACTCTATTAACTTTTCATTTTTTCTTACGAAAAAGAATATTGATCATCGTAATAATTATAGAGATGCAGAAGATCAACGTTTCCAATCAGAGTACATAGTGAATGCAAATCAAGAAGTTTCTTATTTATTCATTATACTCTAGCAGAGAACGAAATTGAAATATAACTATGAAAAGTTATGAACCCAAGACAAGAAGCTCTTCCAAAACTTGTAGCATTGTTGTTCAGCAAGCAAACTGATTGTACAGGATTGCTAAAGAGCTGTTCATTCGGAGCAGAAACAGAATCAGAATCGTTTAAAAGCACTATAATCACAATTTAACATACCACGTAAAATGACAAAGGTATCTCACCTGCCAAAGTCGATTATTCTGAGTGAAAAGTAAATTCACTACCCAAAGTTGATTCCTTGTGCCAAAGGCAATTCGCTCCCATAATTGATTGTACTATAGTGTGCAAGGAAAATGAGAGAAACAGAAATGGTTTCAACATCTGAACTGCTACTAAAATAAGGAAATATTTGCTAAAACTAATATCTGAACAGTGAACTGAAAGAATTTTAAATGGCTAAACTCATTACAGAATTCCAAGTACTCGAGAAATTTTTTTCTTTACTAAATGAACTGAACAAATGAACTG
The DNA here is from genome assembly GCA_903798405.1 of Fraxinus platypoda. NCBI lineage: Eukaryota > Viridiplantae > Streptophyta > Magnoliopsida > Lamiales > Oleaceae > Fraxinus > Fraxinus platypoda. Next base: position 8,662 of record CAIGRT010222512.1, on the reverse strand, counting down.
AATTAGCCTGTTTGATAATATGTAAGCCGACACATGGAGAAAGGTGAGGACAAGAAAGGGAGCAAGTTCAAAGTTTGCCTTAAGGTAGTTTCTACGGTGGTATAAATATTATAAATTTTCATATAGTGAGCCAATGAGCGAAATTTGAGTTCACATTAGAAAAGTGATGCATATTCTAAGTCATTTAAGTTTTAAGTATGTTATCTTGTTATCAAAGCACCTAGTCTCAATAATTAACTTGCAGTAGCAGTGCTGAGAATGTACATTGACAGAAATAATATCATCTAAGCCATAAGTATCAGAAATGGAAACTTCTTTGAATAAATGATGAATTTACCAAGTTGAGCGTCTCATGTATTGTTTCCAAGAATCACTTCCAGCTTCACGGCCACCTCCTGTAGCCTTTTCACCGCCAAAAGCTCCACCAATCTCAGCTCCATTTGTTGGAATATTAACATTTACAATTCCACAATCACTTCCCTGAGGCCTGCATGAGAACTATGTTTGTGAGAAGCAATGAGAAGATACATCAGTGACCAAAGTCCTGCCAAAAAGATGCAATGGTGATCTTCTATTTTGATTACAAAATTCAGCCAGATATTCCATGCATGTATTTCAGAAATAAAATCGTAAGCACGAAGCTCGATAATAAACATCACTCTTCTCGAGTCTAGCATCTGCCACTGTTCAGTTCTTACATATGTAACAATAAAAAAGAGAATGTTTATAACCACATTTAACATCTTACCCAATCCATTTGAATATAATTTCAGGTTTGTGGGTGAAGATGGAACTACTTAAACCTTGAGGTACAGAATTGTTTATTTCAATTGCTTCCTTCAGACTCTGCAAAAAATATTAGGCATTTGAAATTGAGGTACAGCTCTAAATTGGAAAAGTGGGATTACAGCTCTAAATTGAAAACTAGTGGATACCTTAAACTTCATAACATAAAGAACTGGACCAAACAATTCTTCCTTAACAACATCAGCATTTGGGGAGATTTCAACTATGGTGGGATGAACAAAATTTCCTTCAGACTCTATAACATTGCCACCTGTGAGTATCTTTCCTCCCTGGAACAAATTAGTAGGCAATATTCATAAAAGTCGAGTACACATTAAAAGGCTAAAAGAAAACAGTTTTACTGCTTTAGAGTGACTTGGTTTATGAGTCATTAAAGACATCTTAACACCACTATAGAAAAGGATTAGTATAATTTTTCTTCTAGAAATGAAGTAACCTTACATTTTGTGTTAAAGCATATTCTCACTTTAGATTTAGTCTTCTAACAAGTAAAATTCAAGTGTATTATAAGTTCACATTCCCACTGGAGATCTAAATGTAATTCTTTCAGCAACAGGAGTGCACAAACACTGTTGCTGGGAAGATTAAGAAGAGGTTAGATTTTTGTGCAAATGTTTGTATTCCATATTGACAGATACAGGAATCAGCCTTTCCTTCTCAATCACTGAGCAGACAAAGAACAAAAGAAGCCTAAAGATTGTATTTATAGCAAAACATGACCCTCGATTTCAGATCAACAGTTACAGATGTATGTCAAACTGAAAATGATTTAGTGAAAAACTAGTCGAGCAATAGCACAAACCTGAGATTTGATTTTCTGTATTCCCTTCTCAAAATTTTCCCTTAAAGCACGACTATGCAATGGCCCAAGTAAGGTACCTTTCTCTAAAGGATTTCCTATCTTGACTTGTTTGTATACATCAAGTAATCGTTCAAGCACTTTGTGATAAATACTCTCTTGAAGAAGCTTCATTTCCAGAACCAAAAGGAGTTGTTAGATTTGAAAAATTAGGTTTCTACCACTAAAAATGCAGAAGATAATGTCAAATATTTCACACTACCAGTCTGCGGCAGGTTGTACATCTCTGACCAGCTGTACCAACAGCAGCAAATAAAACAGAGCGAACAGCAAGTTCAGTGTCAGCATCATCCATGACAATTATAGCATTATTTCCACTCAATTCAAGCAGGGATTTTCCAAATCTTTGATTTACTATTTGTTGAACCATTAGACCCACCTGCAAAGGGCACACATTAAACAGATGAAGAAGTATGATAGGACGCCATCAGGTAAACTAACAGATAAATAGAAGCTACTTTTCTCCCAGTCACAAATATAGGAAGGAACTGGTTGACATAAGATCTTGGACCTGTTTTCCTTGGGCAAATTTCTCTCTCCTGGGAACTCAAAATTTACTTTTGTCCGTGAATTATAAAACCCAAAGCATGGCAATTTTGGTCAAATGAAATTCTATAGATTACTTGATTACAGTATAAAAATATGTATACGATTGTTACGTTAAATATTTTCCAACTTCCAGAAACTGAGATTCTTGCCAAATCCAACAACCTTCCTGGACAAGTAATAGACAGATATATGAGTACACTTACAAAAACATGTAGCAAAAGAAGTCAACTGAACTCAGTCCAGTTAAATATAACTTGAATTGAGGAGCAAACATTTGTTTTGCAACTAAATAAAGGTATATTCTCATGCATAGAAATTAATACCAATAACAAAAAGAAGAATATTAAAATTGAAATTAATCAGACCATGGTTATAGAGACAGATAATTGCAGAACAGCAAATGAGTTTAGTCAGTATTTTAATTAAACACGTTTTTAATAATTTTTTCAGTTTTGAAGTATGAAATGACTATTACACGTATTACATTTGTCCAGCAGGGCATAAAGGGAGGGTTATTCTTTATCATTTCTATAATAAAGTTCATTCCATGTACCATCATAGAAGAAAAAGAATGGCCACCTTCTAAAGACGTATGTATCAAGTGTTGAAAGAAAGGCATAGAGGAAAGGTTAGGAAAAATATAGGCAATCCAATGGAATTTAAAAGCAAAGGAAGTGAGAAAGAAAAAGTAAAGTTATTAGAAGCTTTAATAAACCTAGTAGGCTGTGACAATGCGTATCAACCACCAAAGAGCTCATGCTGATTTTGTTATTAAAAAATTATTTTTTATTCTCAAAGAGACGCAACAGCTTTTACTAAACAAGCACAAGAAAACAGTACCTTTGTACTTCCAGTGAATGAAACTAGAGGAATGCGATTGTCTTCTGCTATAGCTTGACCAATTTCAGCACCCCCACAAAATGTTGTGAGAATTGCACTGGGTAAATTGTTCTTCTCTAATACCCCAGCAACTATCTTTGTCATGGCTATGGTAATTAAAGGTGTGGTTGGAGCACCCTTCCTGAAATTAAGGCAAAATAAGACTAGAATAAACCAAAAGCTTTAATCGTGATAGCATGTGGTGAAGTGAGATATGTGGTTAGAGTAGTAAGTAGACAACGATAATTATACATCTTGAAGATGATATTTCCAGTTTTTATCCATTTTTTGGTTTGCTTGATTTTTCTTTACACCTATATACTTATCTGTTAGAAAATGTTACAAAAAAGTTACCAAAATTAATAATCAGGAATGTCCAAGGAATCAGAGGAAAAGATCCATTTCTAATAAAATGAAAAATGGAGGTGTGTAACCATAAGTACACACAAAAACATTGATTTGGCGAAATTTAGTGCTCCATTATGGAAAGAGTTTGGAATCATGTTCAACATCACTTAACAAAATGATAGTGTGTAAACTTTACAGGAAATAACTCACCAGACCACACAATTTCCGCAGACTAGCGCAATGCATGCATTCCATCCTATATATACACAGTGAACATTTTGACACTTGAAATACTATGAGAAGACTCAACAGAGATTCATTAGGTATTAAAATATGATGTTGAAAAAGAACGAGGCTTGACCAAGCAAAAGGAAATAAACCAATCAAGTTTGCTGTAAATTCTTACCAAGAACAGCACAAGGGAAATTGAAAGCCGTGATCACACCAACTATTCCTAGAGGATTCCACGTCTATTCAAAGAATAAGTACCAAGATTTAGGATGGTTCCATATAATAGGTGGAAATTTGGGATCTCGAAATTCAAAGTACCATCTAACATACCTCCAACATCATATGATTTGGACCTATTGAAAAAATAACCACAGTTACTAAAAGTGAGTAGTTCTACTAATAACAATGACAACATTTATTCTGTCGTTTATGGAATATAATGAAATATTTAAACTGCTGAAGAAAATTGGTACAACTCAGGCCGTTATAGAACATTTGAAAAAGAAAAACTTGCTATCAAATTCCACGATGAATAAAATTGGTAGCAATTCTACTGTTAAATTCATAAATAGGGTGTCAATGATTAACTTACGTTCAGAAGGTATGATTGATCCATTTAACTGACGGCTCAATCCCACAGCAAAGTCACACATATCAATTATTTCCTGAAATAATATTCCTTCTGAAATGATAGAATGTATTGCACAGTACTCTATTATTTACAAAAGTAAAAAAAACCAACAGAAGGAGATGATATTATCTCAAACACACAACAGTTAGTTTTCTATGAATGAACTAACCATGGTACCCAGTTTCGACATGTTTCTGTCAATACTTCTACAACACCTCCCTTTGAGAAGAAGATATTGAAAAGAAACGATAATTTTTTCTATACAATAATTTTCATAAATATGTTTTTAGATGTTTTCCTTGTAGGAACATCAACACTAGAGAAACATTTTATTCTCAACACGATGAGACTGAACAATTCTCATAGCACCAATTAATTATTTTATATTTCAAATTAACAAGTTTTCCACTGCATCAGTGAAACTTTCCGAGAATCTTCTGCAGAGTATGCATTTCGTGCTCTTCTAAGTGGAACCCCACCAATACAGCAATACCACATCATCTTTCAAGATAGACTTTTGAATAAATGTGATCTTCACATCTTCCAAAATGTCAGTTTTATAGAATTTTTTTATTGATTAGATACCAATAATGTATGGGTAATACAAGAAAAAACTAAATTTTACAGTCTAAAACATTCCGCGTCCTAATTGCTAACATAATGCAATGTACTCTGGCTAAAGTTTATGACGTACAAGACGGTGGAACATTATATAAAATATCAGAAAATATAGAGTTTGTATAACCAATAATCGATGACAATATATATTTTAAAACAAAAGCTGTGCCGGTTCTGTTTGGTGATGAATGCACTATTTATGAGTGCGTTCACAACAATTAAAACGTTGAACCAATTGATATAGAAGCTTAAGTTGGAGATAAAGTCATAGGTATATCATTTAAACACTTACTTCAAAACACACATGCGCAATCAATTTTTAACTAAATGTGTGGCAGCTAGACTTGAACATAGAACCTTTGACTGTTACCATGTTAATCTAAAAACTTGAGCTATTAGAGGGCACATGTATATCAAATAAATACTGTCTTCAAAGTGAAGAAACGCATTTCCCGTAACATGTGAATTTCCAAATGAAAAAAAAAAAAATGAATTTTTCAGCCAACTATGTACTTGGCATTTTATATGGAGTTTTAGCACCGAAAGAGGGCCGTTTCTCCTCCTCTCTTGTCATTCTTTACTTCTTTTGTTTTGCCTAACAGAAGATGGTGATAAGACTTATACAGCATTGGAAGATAGGACGAGAAAGTAAGAACTAACAGTGAAATACTGTTCATGATAAGCAGTAAACCATTCTTGATGTGGCAGGAAATCTTTTAAACTCTTCCTTTTCAGTCTTTACCGTTACATACCCTTCAACATGCAATTCTCAAAACTGGTATATCTATTTAGTTGCTTTGTTATAAACTATTGCCCCCCCGTGGCGTAGCTCAGTGGTGCAAAGGACAAGAGTGAGGTAGTCTCAGCTGAGCTGGCAGCCGCAGTGTGAGAGTTCGATTTCTGTCTCTTACAAGTTATGTAATTGGACTCTTTGTGGACACCAGTATAGCAGCTCTTGTACCCCGGCCTGCTGAGGCACATCTCGCGATTTACCTCCTCCACAATAATCTAGGGGAGGAGCGGTGGGGACCCTCAAGGTTGGGGTTCAACCCTTTTTATAAACTATTGGTCAAAGTTATAGCCTTATAAGACAAATTTCTATCAGACTGATAACCAATCACTACAAAAGTCAGAAGTCAGAACTGATGCTAATACAAATGCTGCCATATTATTCTAAAGGAATTTGTGCTGCACCTAAAATATTTACTTGCTTCTGTTTTCTGTATCTATTTTCTAGCTAAATCTTCAACATAATTTTAGAAAAAACAATATATAATCTTAGGTATTACATCACATAAGCCAAGTTTTATGCCATGTCGACAAGTATGATCATGTACCTGAACTTCCCCAATTCCTTCAGCTAGTATTTTTCCCATTTCTAGAGAAACAAGCCGACCAAGATAATGGAGTTTGGCTCTCAGGGCATCACCAATCTGCCTAACAATCTCACCTCTCTTTGGTGCCGGAATCTGAGACAAGATGAACAGTCAGACAAGGGTTGAAGAGGCCATAACAGTTCCAAGTAAGGAATTAAAAGTTCAATGGTGTGGTAGGTTTTATACAAAAGAAGGAAACACCATTTAGAGATGATTCCAATTCTCCAATTAGAATTTTAACATATAACAACTTCGATTAGAGACGCATCACTGTTAACTAAGAAAAGTATTATATACCTGCATCCATATCTTTGCAGCCTCAGCACATGCCCGCATGCCTTCCTCATAGTCTTGAATAGATGCTTCAACCACTTCAGCAATTGTCTACAATCAAGAAGTCGAGTAGCTAAAAGTGTCAAAAAAAGGTTCTAATCAGAAAAGGATACACGCAGTATTTGCAATCACTTTTGAATTCCTTCATCAAGTAAACCCAAAACAACAGTGAAACACAAGAAAAGGAAAAGAGAGACCAAATCCACGTGCTTAAAGGGAAAATTTGATCGCCTCTAACTCAACCTCAGCTATTTCAAATGGTAAAAATAAAAATGCTAAAACTGAATTGAACCATCAAACCTGATTGTTGGCCGGATTTACAGAGGAAATCACGGGACCATTACCCTGCCATAATCCGTTGACATAACAACCCAGGTTTCGCGAACCGAGCCCGATCTCCTTAAGAAATTCATATTCCTTCTTCGTAGAACTCATTTCTACATCAAATCACAACCAATTCCTTTCAACAATCCAATTTCAAACACTAACCAGTAATGCAAAACATACTTATGTTAAATCAAATCAATTTTTACTACAATAATCCAATTTGAGAACCAAATTAGTAATGCAAACATATATATAGAAATTGAACACGGATGAATTGGTTGTACCATAAGGGGGAGAAGTAGTGCTGGATTCAGACATAGAGAAATCGGATCAAAATACTTACGGTGAACAGAAAGTATAAATGATGATATTGATAACGATGGGAAGGAGAGAGAGAGTCGTGCGGATTGAGAATTCTTGGGGAAAGCGAAATGGCAATATTTGGTATTTCTCAACAATTTCTTTTTCAAGCAATATCTTGTTTTTTTCTTTTTTTTTTCATCATGCTTACCCATTATTTACGAAATACATTTTTTCTCTCTATTATTTTCAATCACTTCTTTCGATAAAATAATATTACACGTAAATATAATTTTTTTTCTTATTTTACACATTCTCCAATACAATACTATTCCAAAATTTATTTTGGCCAAAAAAGGGGCTCAATATTTGTAATTATTTAATTAATGAGTAATACTATTTAGCCCTCACTGGTATTATAATCCCAATCTGGTAGCGTTAACGTGTCATTAAATGATAAATTTCACCTTTCATTTATTTATCATCTAGTGCCACATAGATTGAGATTGTAGCATCACTGGAGCTACGTAACATTACACTTAATTAATATGAATTTTTATCTTGAACAAATGGATAAGGAGAATAAATGACAAAAGAAGGGTCAATTAATACCACGTTGTTTAGCTAACTATTTCAAAACTATGTTGGACTTTTAAAAGGGTTGAGCTGGGACATTTTGGGTGTGTGGCTGTGTGCTATGGTGTGCCTAGGTTGAGTTCAATCAGGTGATCCTAAGCTTATTGATGTTGCAGTGGACAGACTAATAGAGTGGCCTTGGTTTAAACGAGGAAAGGGGTGGATAGGTTGGCCGCTAGGTGGTTACCGCCCCCGACATGGGACTCATGTTGTAGTCCGGAAGGAGGAAGGTTACATCAATTTGGGGTAGAAATTACAGATGAAGTGAGGGTGATGGTGGTTGTTCGGACGAGGAAAACAGGGGGGCAATTAGGGGTGGAACATGCAAAGGCGATTACTATGCAAGATGGACTCTTTTGGCGAAGGATATGAATTTTCGGATTGTAGCAATTGAGTGCCATTCTCTCCAACTAATCGAGTCTCTGAAGTCAAAATTTTCCTGTGCACTAAATGAGAGAATTTTATCACGCATCCTCTCTTTTTTGTTGATTTAGTTGTTCTTGTAGCTTTACATTCTCCAAAAAGCATAGTCGGACCTGAGAAGAGGCTCAAGAGGCTGTCGCCTCAGGCCAGCTCTTTAGGGGCCCAACAAATTTTTTTTTGCTTCCTTCTTTATTTAAAAACTCATTGTCGTTTATACTTGTTCAACCTTGTTCGACTGCTCCAAATAATGAGACTTTTTCAACAATGATATCGTAAATCATAGAATTAGTGAACCTTGAGGGGTTGCTGAATTGGTCAGGTTTTGAGTTTGCTCCCCAATGATCA